>ML776798.1:185061-260556 GCA_009831015.1 Picea engelmannii
TCTTATATGTTTTATGTGATTTGTGTTTAATCTCTAACCCTCTAGTAGAACAATAGCATGCATGCATAGTTTTGTCTTGATTGCAGGATCACTTTTTGGAAGGAGCAACAGAAGCAAGGAGATAAAGCTCAACGGAGGATCTATACCAACCGTCGATAAAAAGGTTAGTTGGTTCTTCCCTTGTTTGCTTGTGAAAAAGGGTTTTAGATTCGGGGTAGAAGGTTAAAAGTAGCTTATGAAGGGTCATGATCTGCATACAAGTTTAATCCCTAGCTTGTTAGTCCATAGGGTAGAATACCCCGCAACACCACATCAATACACTTAGATGCTGGAGCAATGAAAAAATGAGTGGATTAAGCTCAAAATCTGGTTTATTATGTATACTGAAGGCAAATTTCCAGAATTGAGCCTTAGTGGTGAAAACCACTTGCTCAATCTCTAATGATGTAATATTAAACTTAAAGATATGACTTACAAATCTATATGTGAGAGAAAATTTCAGATTTGTAAGACATTAATTAACAACCCAAGTTAATAATAAATCCTTGAAATGATGAACTTAGGAGAAGCAAGAACTTGGTAAAATGAAAATGCAACTTGTAATAAACCGAAATTATGTTTTAAAGACAACTTCAAGTGAAGATAAACCATAAGATATGCAAACTTGAAGTAAGACACACATTCATCTTAATCTATGAAGCTTTAAGACAAATTCCAATTTGTGTTTAAATAGAGCTAAGTCTAAAGAGTGTCTGGACTAGTCTAATTACCAAATTTGATTTATTGAATTAAAATGTAAATTTCAGATTTGCAATTAGAATAAATCAACCCAAAGATAAGATATGCACTTGAAATGAACACTTAGGGTTAGATTACAACTAGGAATTGAAAGATAAGCAATTAAATACTTCTAAATATGATTACAAAAAGTCTAATGTAAGAGATAATTTATATAATGGAATTAGACTTGAATCAATAGTAAATCCAACTTATGTTCTTTAAGATCTTTTTCCACCAAAAAAATAAATAAAATCGTAATTCTATTCATCCGAAGAGAACCAATTTACATTTTGTAGGTGCCTTAAGAACGACCCAAGCATGGGTATAGTGAGCAGAAAAAAAACCTGGAGGGGGTCTAGAAAATAGCTAATAAAAAGTAAAGAGAAATACAATAGATAGAGCTCGAAGCGATACATCAGCCAAAGCATAAAATTAGAAAACGTAGCCCTCATCAAAAGAGAAAAAATCTAGTGGCTAGATGGACCACGTTAGAGTGGTATAAGACTCTCACACCAACATCACCATATATCAGAAGCACCAAGCAACCCATGAGACAACCAAAAAGGAGTGGTGAAAAAGATACACACCCAAAAGAAGGACCTCAAAGTGTTGACCACAGTCCAATCAACACTACACACCCAATATAAGGACCTCAAAGTGTTGACCACATTCCAATCAACACTGCACACCCAATATAAGGACCTCAAAGCTCATTCCCCACCACCAAATAGATGAGAACGAGGCACCCACACTGAACACGACAAGACCCTGATCTAAGTATACATTGAACCCTAAACGTGCCAGCAAGAACCAGAGAAAATAAATGAAAATTGTAGAAGGGGAACCCCCATAAACCCTTGTCGAGAGAGGGAATCAATGTAGACCTCCAAAGGTAACCCAAATTAGGGATAGACTAGATCTGAGCAGCATACAAACCCCTAAGGAATATGAGAGGGTCCAAAAATCCAAACCTTGGCTGCAACGAGTCTGAAATCGACACTCAAAATTGGAAAGAGGGACACAAAGCCAAGGGTATGCATCAAACCTTGACAATGACCTCGATAATTGATAGAGAATACTAGGAGACACCACAAAATCCTGCAAGAGAAAGAGGAAGCCCCACAGTGATAGCTCCAATGATCCAAAATGGAGGACTAAGACTGCCATGGAACCCTCGCAAACAAATCACAGAGACAAAAAGTGGGCTCAGACAAAAGCTAGATCGCGAGAACCGATACCCACCCACAACCAACATAAGACCAGATCCCGGCAAAATAAGCATGATTTGAGCATTCAAAAGAGACCCAGGGGAGGCACAAAAAGCAACAACCACTAGAATATCCACACCAACAATCAACGCACCCATGACCTTCACTGAAACATATCACTGGAAGAGGGAAGAGGAAGCGGGCAAGCCACCTCCAGGGGAAATCAAAGGAGAAGAGGAAACCCACATCACCTATGCTCGAAGATGGCGAAAAACATCACAGAGATGTGTGAGTCTACGGATAGGGTTTTCCCTAGTTGCAGACCCCCCGCCCCACACCAACTTATATTGATGTTATTTAAGATTTTATCTTGGATTTAATTGAACTTAACAAGATTATTCCTTAAGACATTTAAAACAAAAACTTAAGGTGAAATCACAACTAGAAATTGCAAGAAATATTGAAGAACTAATTCTAACTTGTGGTAATTGATCAAATCTAAACTAAGATCTTATATGATAAAATTGAATCGACATTGATTTTAATGTAAATATGAGTTTTACTGTTCTAAGAAAAAATCTAGGTTTACGTAAACAAGATAAATTACCCAAAAATCAAAAGATGAAACTTGAAATACTAGATTTAGGGAAAGACTTCAATTAGGCTTTTCAAGATGAGAACTCTTAAAATAAACCCTAATTGAAACAATATAAAATAAATTTACTTGAAATTGAAACAACTAGACTTGGAACAAAATCCAACGTAATGATAATCAATGGATTTCTCTTAGATTAAATAAAAAATGGATTTTTTATATATTTGGTGGTTAATGGGAGAAGAGAAGTGCCTAAATCCTAGGGCTGATGGGGTCAATAAGAATGAATTCTTCTAAATGGCATATCTTCTTAATGTATTAGAGAAGGAGGAAAGGCTATGAAAGACACAATAGCCTCCTCTCTAATCTAGATGAAAATAGAAACCAAGACCCTACAAGGAATGAGTCCAAGATGGAGAAACCTTAAATTAACAAAATCAACTTTAACTAATTAATTGAAACTAATTACCTTGCTAGAATTCCTAGAGGATATACAAAGCAAGGAACTAATAAAAATATATTAAATTAACAAAGGAGAAAAGGGGAGGAGTTACCTCACATGCAAATGCTCCTTCAAAATGGTAGATTTTACCCTTCAAATAGATTGATTTGCTAATTTGGCCTATGTAGGAGACTTGACATCGACATTCAATCTCAAAAGAACAAAAATCAGAGCCAAGAGAGAAGAACTTGAACCAACACCAAATCACCTCAATATATGTTCAACAAAGTATTCTAAAAATATGATAATCAACAACAAAGAAAGCTATGAGGGGGAGCCTCTTATATAGAGGGGAGGCTCAACAACCCTCTGATTACATAGTATTTTTATCCTTAGATTTAGCCTAGGAGATCATAAAAAAGTCTTATCATCCAACTAACTATGAGGACAATGTCAAAAATACATAAACTAATAAAGTAGTTATACCACATGTACTAGAATCTCCAATGAAAGAGGACGTCCCACCCAAAATAGAAAGAAGAGGATCAAATGGGGCCAATGTTCCTCCTCAATTCATGGTAACCACTTCAACCACCTCCTCAAATCTAGAACGATCCAAGAAATAAACAAAATAAATATGAGAAAAGGACCTCTAAGCCACACCTATGGCACGTGTGAGTTCTAATGATCCATGTGGACATTGGTGTCCACCCACCTATTCCACTGGCTCAAATTACAATTTTCCATTTTGGCAGTTTTTCTACAGTTTTTTGGGTCCCAAACTTCTCGGACCGTTTTGAGGCCCTAAACGACGTTTTTTTGGCTCGATGACGCCTAGCATGTTATCACAGGAAATTGTTAGGCCTAATAGAATGTGTTTTCCTCGACTAGACCTTTCTGACAAGGTATCGATCACCCCAAATGGAGTTCGTATGCAAAATTTACACCCTCAAGAAGTTTATGTATCAACTACCGCCATCGAGGCCCACAAACCTTTTTGTGTTTCATATCCTGGGATTAGGGTTTTGGATGTTTAGGGTTTTCTCATTTCAACTTTATGTTAAAAAGGCCTTTAGATACTCATTGTAATCAACTTATTGGAAATGAGCGTAGCTGACACATCTCTTTTCAGAGATAATATACCACCATTCTAGCTAGCTTGTGTGATTTTTCATTGTATAGTCTTTTGTATTTCAGACATTCATTAATAAAATCTGAGCTTTACTATATTACTATATTCCTTTCCATATCTCTGTGTATTTCCTTTTTCTATCTCTTTTATATTTCTTCCTTCATATCGTTACCAAAATAATTCGGATCAGTGGTATTCGAGCAATCTGATCCTTGTCGTTCTTAGTGCATGTCCCTGACGAGGTTAGGGTATAAAGAGTTGGGTCTCAAGATTGTTTCTCTTGAGGAAAAATGTTCTTGCCCACCTAAGCAACCTCCCATGGTAGAATAAAAGAGGGATGATGGGTCAAAAGATCATTTCAAAATGTTGCTTGAGGAAGCGACAGAGGAACAAGATGATGGATAATTTTGCCTAGATCCTTCAATCATTGCTGACAACAACAGAGACACCTTCAACCAGTAGTCACTTCGGAGGTGAAACAACCTTCAAGGTACAAGTTAACTTTGATATTCATTTATTTGAAGTCTATATAAATGTCGATGCTTTGGAAATATGGTTAAATCTTCTAGAGGGTTATTTCTCTATCCACAAATTTTCCAAGAGTGAAAAGATAGCCTTCGCACTCCTTAAGGCCCTTCCCTATGTCAGATAATGGTCAAAGGATTACTACGAGAAACATACTGAGGATGATTCTGTATTTTTTGAGATAGGACCCACTTGGGCAGCTTTTGTTGATGCCCTCAACGAACAATATTACCCTATTGGAAATTATGATGACCAGTACACAAGATGGACCATAATGTGCCAAGAGAGGGGTCAAATAGTGTCAGAGTTCACAAACACCTTCCATACATTACACACCAATACGGGTATCAAAGAATCTGAGCAACATCTCATCCTAAAATACCATGGGGCTCTACACAGGTACATCCAAACCAAAATGGAGTTTCTGGACATATCATCATAGAGAGTCTCTTATCGATATGATGTCAAAATTGAGCACAAATTTAAGCAACAAAACAATCGAGAGTTCAGGTCTACAAATCCGCAACAACCAAAGTATGGTAAGGGTGGACCTAACTCCCAAGCCAAAGGACAGATCAAGGATGGCTAGCCCTAGGATAGCCAGGCCAAACCAACAACAAAGAAGGGTAATGGGAAGTCAAAGAAGGACACTAAAAAGTGGTGCAAGTTCCACAAAATCCCTTGGCACAATACTGATGAATGTCACTCCAAACAGTCATTGCTGGTTAAGATGAAAGCTGCAGGGTCAGATGTTGACTCAGAATTTGATTCAGAACCAGAAAAGGGAATACATATCATTGATGCAGAACCCAAGGTCACCATCACTACCAAAAAATTCCAATCAGAGGAACCAGAGGAGCCTGAAGAATGGGAGTGCCTCTTCCACTCATTGATGTGGGTGAAGGGGACCCCACTCCATTCCATTGTTGACAGTTGTAGCCAAAAGAAATCAATCTCAACAGAGGTTTTCAAGAGGTTGAACATGACAACGACATTGCATCCTCATCCATACACCATCAGTTGGCTCAACCAGGGATGGGACATCCGCGTCAGCCAACAATGTCACCTGCACTATGACATCAAACCCTTCAAAGATGATGTATTGTGTGATGTTTCCCCCATTGAAGTTTGTGATGTTTTTTTAGGACAACCATATATGTGTAAGCCTCACATTGTTTATGAATCTAGGCCCTGTAGTGTCATTATTACCTTGGGATATCAACTATACAGGGTACCGGAGGTAGTCCCAAATGATGTGGTCTCTTTGATTTCCATGAAATAGTTCATAAAGGTGGTCTCTCAAACTAGGAGATTTTTCCTCTATATGGTTCAATAGTAAGGTGAACTAAAGGTCATTGCAACCACCAAAAACTCTACACAAGGTCTCTCTGCACATCGATAGGTGGATATAATAGTAGAGGAGTAAAAAGAGATATTTTCCTCGCCTATTGGGGTGCCTGTGCACTGTCAGGTAAATAACTCAATTGATATGACACATGGTGCTCCTCTTCCCAATGACTCTATATATAGGCATTCTATTATGGAGAATGAATAAATAAAACACCATATCCAAGAGCTAATTGTGAAGGGCCACATCAAACCAAACTCCTCACCTTGCAGGAGCCCAATTGTTACAATGCAGAAGAAGGACAGGATATGGCGACTTTGTATTGATTACAATGCCCTAAAAAATATCACAGTAAAGAAATAGTACCCAATTCCCTGTATTGATGGTCTTGTTAATCAACTCAAGGGAGCCAATTTTTCCCAGTAAGATTTATTTGAAGTCAGAATACCAACAGGTGCCGATTGAGAAAATGGATGCATGGAAGACAAATTTCAAGTCTAAAGAAGGTCTCTTTGAGTGGTTGGTCATGCCTTTAGACTTGAATAATGCCCCGACATTCATGCATATGATGGATGATATATTAGGACCATTCAAAAACTCCTTTGTGGTCGTATATTTGGATGACATCCTCATATACAACAAAACTTGGGAGGAACATTTTGAGCATATTCAACAGGTCTTGAGCACCTTTACACAACACAAGTTATATGCCAATTTGGAGAAGTGTTCTTTTGGCATGCATAGAATCCAATATTTGGGATACATCATGGATGGGTAGGGTGTGCATGTGAATGCAACCAAGGTCCAAGTCATTCATGAATGGTTGGTCCCAAAGACAATGACCGAGCTCTACATCTTCTTGGGCCTCGCCAACTTGTACCACCGGTTTGTGTTAGGGTTCTCTCATATTGCTTGGGCCCTAAGACACATGACCAAGAGTGGAGAAAAGGCCAAGTTTGTGTGGTTCATGCCCCAACAAAAAACATTTGAGTATTTGAAATTCCGCCTCTGCTCAACACTAGTACTTATTATGCTAGATCTGCAACAACCATTTGAGATTGAGACATATGCTTCAGATTATGCTATCAGTGCAGTCCTCACTCAACATGGGAATTTGGTATCCTATCATAGTGAAACTCTATATGATGTTATTCGTCGATACCACACCTATGAAAAAGAGATGTACTGCACTTTGTAGGAATGTCGACAGTGGAAGCATTACATTATGGGGAAGGAAACGATCATCCACATTGATCACATGTCTCTGTAATTCCTGCAGACACAAGGAAAGTTACAAAATGAACGCCATTAAAAGTGGTCCACGTACCTGCAACAATTCCACTTGAATATCATGTACAAGAAGGGTAGCACCAACCATGTCATAGATTTATTCAGTGGACCCCTGATGATAGCGCTAACCAAAGTTCTTAACTATCATGGACATGAGACATCTGGATGACCACAATTATACACTAATGACTCTGACTTTTCTACTACCTATCAAACATTGAGCATAGGAAAAATAGTTCTAGAATTTCATCTTGAGGATGGATATTTATGTTATTTGAGCCATCTCTATGTTCCTTCAAGCGAACGTGCAAAGCTGATCTGGGAAACTTATTACAACTAGGCAACAAGACATTTTGGTGTAGAAAAGAGAGTGATAGTACTGCAAAAATATTTTTATTGGGCGAAGCTTCGATAAGATGTTCACAAGTACATCAAATCCTGTAGTGTCTATGCCATTGCCAAATCCACCATCAAGAAACAAGGGCTATACACCCATATTCCTACTCCAGATAGGCCTTGGGAGTCCATCCCCATGGACTACATGTCTGGTCTAACTTCAACCAAGCATGGGAGTGAATGTGTCTTCATGGTCATTGATTGATTCTCTAAGATGACAGTTTTGGCACCCTACAATAAGAACATCATAGATGAGGCCACCATCAAACTCATATTTACACATGTTTGGGTTCATTTTGCACTCCCACGAACTATTATCTTCGATCGAGACAGTAGGTTCCTAAGCACTTTTTGGTCTAGCCTACAATCGATGATGGACACCAAGCTGACCAAATTGACTTCCTTCCACCCACAGACTAATGGAAAAACATAAGTAGTCAACAAGATAATTGTCCATATCCTGAGGATGTACAATTCCAAACATCCACACACATGGGATGAAAGTCTTCCTTATGTTCAACATAGCTACAACAGATCCCTCTGTTAGCACATATTCTTGCAGGGGGGTGTTTTCCCCACTAGATTTGGCCCTTGGGTGGAATAAGGTAAAGAATAGGGTTAAAAAACCCACTTTATGGTGCTTATCCAAAGTTTTTATGCCCGGGTGCATTGTGTTAAGATGCGAGTGAGACTGGGCGGTCGAGATCCACGTGCTCCATATCGATGGTCGATGTCTATATCGGGGCCTCAACATGAGAAACCGTTAAAAAAGGTAGATTGGGCTGGGAAAACTACCGCGGTTTGTGGAGGCACTATGTGTCATCCAGAGACACGCATCAGACACAAAAGCGAGAAAATTCAAACCACTTTTCGTGGCCCCCGATCCTATCCCAAGCATACAAGTGGCCACCCCACAACAGTCCCACCATCACATGTCCCCCACTCCTTCTCTCTCCTCTATCCGTCACATATCCCGTTCCCCTATCACTTTCGCTCCACCTTAGCTCCCACAACTTCTTCCCAGCTTCCGTGCTTCCTCCGCATGGCCATGACACAACCTAGTAGCCTACCCATCACACCATCACCCTGCCAGACCCACTTCCATTCTACTGCCTAGCCACCCCTACAAACATACAACTCAGTTCCAGGTGGCAGGATGCAAAGGCCGCCATGTCTCCCAGGTGCAGTTTTGACTTGGGCTTTCTTTGATCCCGATGAAGCAGTTATTGAGGCAGGTGGTGGCAGTTGAAAATCATTTCCACCATGAATGGAAAGCCCAGAAAAGGACTATCATCCAGTCAACTCATCTGCAGGTCTATTTTGAAACGCTTGCGCCTGACATGAGACTACATGCACAGTCTGTCAAGAAACATACATATGTAATGCCTTCAATGCATTAACTTGAGCACGCCTCTGCTACAGAAAGGAAATTTTTGAGAATAAGTAGAGAGTTATGTCAATTTGGTAAAGGTATTTGGTTGAGCAGAGCTCCCATTTGGTAATAGGTTATAACACCAGAGTTGTGTCTGGTTATGTATTTAGATTTGAGACTTTCAGATTAATAGATGTCAGCTTCCTCTTTCCATCTCTTTGTAAACACTGTGTTAAAACACTCGGAATTGGAGGATCCAGTCAAGGGTCGTAATGTTGTAGGATGATGTAGGTTTGATCACTGCAATGTTTTCATTAGTTTTAATCATTTTTCTATGTTGCCTTATTCCCCCTTACATTGAATGGCTCAGAATTGGAGGATCCAATCGACCTGTTGTAGTTTCTTGATGATGGAGGTTTGATCATCGCGCTGTTGGAACTATGTCTTTTATAGACACATTTAAGTGTCTGAAACCTGGGCTAGAAATCATCATTGAGCCTGAGTTTATCTTCTTCAAGGTGTTGGAAGGTTGGGTGCCCATATCAGTCTTGTTTTCATTTTTTTCACCAAGTCTTCCCTCTGCTCACCTTTAAACTCATTTCCTGACTGAAGTTAGCTATGGCCCTCACTTCCCTGTGCATTTCTAGCCTTTTTTTCTAAGTTTAAAGCGATATTGTTTTGGGTCTGTGACCATTCGACCACCCTTAAATTACTCATTATGACATATAAATTGATGGGTATCATGTTCATCCCTGCTGCAATCTAAGGGTAACTTCTGGTGCCAACATTTCTGGCACCGTTGTCAGGGATGAATTGAAGATTTTCCCTGGGAAGAATGACAAAACTTACTGGTTCTGAAGGTGCATCAGAACCCAATACATCAAGATTGCAACTGTGCACTTGGTGACTCCACTGTGGTGATTCTACTGTCTCAACTTCATTATTTCAGTGTGGCTGCTTCTGTCTACATTTGGTAGCCCTTGGGAGAACACAACTATGAGATATAGTCTTTGATGGTTAACAAAGACCCGACACACTCATTCTGCACATAATTCACCTAGAGACTCCATGGTTGAAGAATCGATTGACAACTCCACTGGTTCAAAAATGGAAAGAATCTTGGCTCGGAGGTTTGCTCCCTTTAATTTTTTTTGTTGTTCCTAATTTTCCCAATGTTGTTCCTGCTCCAAATGAATGGAATGATCATTTGCCTATATTTAGGGGGCATGCAAAGGAAAACCCTTCTCAACATGTCCATGAGTTTGATGAAATCATGCATCAATGGGGAATACATCATGAGGATGTATTATTGAAAATGTTCATGTACTCGTTAGGAGGAGATGCTCGTGAGTGGTAGCATTCTTTACCCCCTGCTAGAATTTCTTCATGGGGAGGATTTCATGCAGCCTTCAACAGAAACTGTCAAAGGTATTATTCCCTTGTGTTTTTCTGTTATAATTGTTGTGAGGAATATGAAGGCCACGATCAATATTTGGCTGATTATGATAGAGCTTGTGAGGATGAATACAAGGAGGGACATGATGCTCAGATTGAGCCGATGGAGCTGGTAAAATATCTTTCTATAGAGACAAAGAAATTGTAGGCAGAGCATGATCGCTACCTTTTTGAGGAAGATGAAGAGGATTTTTCTTCCCTTGAAGCAAATGTTCTTGGATTCCCTACTGAGGAAGATGATGAAGATTCCATGATTAGAGAGGCCTTGAATTCTGCTCCTCAAAGGCCTGTTGTCCTTATATTTGATGATTATTTTGATGAGGAGCAGTAGAACCCTACATCATTGTTTGTTGATAAGGGGAGAAACCAGCCTGTATATGTCAACTATGAATCAGATTTCGAGCTAGATATGCAGGACACCCAAGAACACATGGCAGAGCCTTATCCTCTTTTTTGTGAAGAATATTATCATGAGAAATCAACCATCCTGGGCCTAGAGAAATAACTGAGCAATAGATTGAAGAACAAAGCTTTCCCAACGGCCCTGTTTATGATGATTATGAATCTAACCCTTGGGAAATCCATGAAGATGAACCAGAGGAG
The DNA here is from genome assembly GCA_009831015.1 of Picea engelmannii. Classification (NCBI taxonomy): domain Eukaryota; kingdom Viridiplantae; phylum Streptophyta; class Pinopsida; order Pinales; family Pinaceae; genus Picea; species Picea engelmannii. Next base: position 196,208 of record ML776798.1, read on the forward strand.
AAACATAAGGGACAATTTATCTTCTATCCAGAGCCTGTAAGCAAGAAGCCATCACCCAAGACCAGTAAGCCTGCATCAACTCCTCTTCCACCTGTGCTTATCAGTGATATTCAACCATGTGTGAGCAGCCATGGAGCATATCAGGCTGCCTATTACAAATTTTCCAATATATTCCACTCATTCTATGAGCCTGTCAGTGAGTACATAAAGTGGCATTTCCTTCATGACCTAGAGACACCCTATTTTATCTCAACTTCATCCCTTGGAAGAAAGCTGAAGGATGTGATCATTCTGTTGTCATGGTTGCATCATCTGCTAGTGATAACCGACAGAGTAAAGCAACTTCCATTTAGGAAGTTACTTGATTGGATATGGTGGAAATTTGCTTTCACCTAGCACCATGTAAAAAATAAATTAGCTTAGGACTGTACATAAATAAGATCCTTGGAGCCCTTGTAAGTTTGTTTTCATTTTATTTTTCAGCATAATTTCCTAAGCAGGGTGTTTTGAGCTTGACTCCATAGCCCAACAAAAGGAGACTGAAACTGCAAAAGGAGATCTTAGAGACTCACAGGGAGGGCTCTATCCCCCATGGATCCTAATGTTAACACATATTCTTGTAGGGGGGTGTTTTCTCCACTGGATTTGGCCCTTGGGTGGAAAACGTCAAAGAATAGGGTTTAAAAACCCACTTTATGGAGCTTATCCAATTTTTTTTATGCCCGGGCACATTGTGCTAAGACACGAGGGAGACTAGGCAGCTGAGATTTGCGTGCTCCAAATCAATGGTCGATGGCTATATCAGGGCCTCAAAATGCGCGGTCATTAAAAAAGGTAGAGCGGGCTAGGGAAACTACCGCGGTTTGTGGAGGCACTACGTGTCAGCCAGAGACACGCATTGGGCGCAAAAGAGGGAAGTTTCAAACCACTTTTCGTGGCCCCCTATCCTATCCTAGGACGACAAGTGGCCACCCCACAATCATCCTGCCAGTTCCTATCCCCCACTCCTTCTCTCTCCTCTATCCTTCACATCTCCCACTCCCCTATCACTTTCGCTCCACCTCAGCTCCCGCCGTGTTTCCCACACAACTTCTTCCTAGCCTCCGTGTTTCCTCTGCATGGACATCGTACAACCCAATAGCCTTCCCATCATGCCATCACCCCACCAAATCCTCGTCCACATCCACTACCTAGCCACCCTTGCAAGCATCCAACTCAGCTCCAGGTGGCATGATGTAGAGGCTGCCACATCTCCCGGGTGCATTTTTGACTCGGGCCTTCTATGATCCCAATGAAACAGTTATTGAGGTAGGTGGTGGTGGTTGAACATCATTTCCACCATGAATGGAAATCCCAAAAAAGGACTGTCAGCCAGTCAAATCATCTGCAGGTCCATTCTGAAATGCTTGCGTATGACAAGAGACTGCATGCACAGTCTGTCAGGAAACATGTAGATGTATTTCCTTCAATGCATTAACTTGAGCACGCCTCTGCTGTAGAAAAGAAATTTTTGAGAATAAGTAGAGAGTTTTGTCATTTTGGTAAAGGTCTTTGGTTGAGCAGAGCTCCCATTTGGTAATAGGTTTTAAAACTGGACTTGTTCTTGGTTATGTATTTAGATTTGAGACTTTTGTATTAATAGAACTTCCTCTTTCCATCTCTTTGTAAACACTGTGTTAAAACAATCAGAATTGGAGGATCCAGTCGAGGGTCGTAATGTTGTAGGATGATGTAGGTTTGATCACTGCAATGTTTTCCCCAGTTTTAATCAGTTTTTTGTGTTTCCTTATTCCCCCTTACATTGAATGGCTCGGAATTGGAGGATCCATTCGAGCTGTTGTACTTTCTCAGTGATGGAGGTTTGATCATCGTGTTGTTGGAACTGTGTCTTTTATAGACACATTTCAGTGTCTAAAACCTGGGCTAGAAATCATCATCGAGCATGAGTTTATCTTCTTCAAGGTGTTGGAAGGCCAGGTGCCCATAACAACCTTGTTCTCGTTTTCTCACCAAGTATTCCCTCTTCTCACCTTTAAACTCATTTCCTGACTGAAGTTAGTTATGGCCCTCACTTCCCTGTGCATTTCTGGCCTATTTTTTTGAGTTAAAGCTATATTCTTTTGGGTTTGCGACCATTCGACCACCCTTAAATTACTCATTGTGACATATAAAATGATGGGTATCAGTCTCATCCCTGCTGCAATCTAGGGTTGAATTCTGGTGCCAACATTTCTGGCATCGTTGTCAGGGATGAATTGAATATTTTCCTTGGGAAAAACGCCAAAGCTTACTTGTTCTGAAGGTGCATCAGAACCCAATACATCAAAATTTCCATTGTGCATCTGGCAACTCCATTGTGGTGACTCCACTGTCTCAACTTCACTATTTCAGTGTGGCTGCTTCTGGCTACATCTGGTAGCCCTTGGGAGAAAACAACTATAAGATCTGGTCTTTGATGGTGAACAAAGACCAAACACACTCATTTTGTGCATCATTCACCTAGCAACTCCATGGTTGAAGAATCGATTGGTGACTCCACTGGTTCGAAATGGAAAGAATCCTGGCTCAGAGGTTTTCTCCCTTTAATTTTTCTGTTTTTCCTTATTTTCCCAATGTTGTTCCTACTCCAAATGAATGGAATGATCATTTGCCTATATTTAGGGGGCATGCAGAGGACAACCCTCCTCAGCATCTCCATGAGTTTCATGAACTCATGCATCAATGGGGAATACATCATGAGGATGTATTATTGAAAATGTTCATTTACTCGTTAGTAGGGGATGCTCGTGAGTGGTACCATTCTTTACCCCCTGCTAGCATTTATTCACTAGGAGGATTTCATGCAGCCTTCAACAGGCATTGTCAAAGGTATTATTCCTCTGATTTTTTTTGTTATAATTGTTGTGAGGGATATGAAGGCCATGATCAAGATTTGTCTAATTATGATAGATCTTGTGAGGATGAAGATGAGGAGGGAGATGATGCTCTGATTGAGCTGGTAAAATATTTTTCTGTAGAGATAAAGCAATTGCAGGCAGAGCGTGATTGTTGCCTTTTTTAGGAAGATGAAGAGGATTTTTCTTCCCTTGAAGCAGATGTTCTTGGAAACCCTACTGAGGATGATGATGAAGATTCCATGATTGGAGAGGCCTTTCATTCTTCTCCTGACAGGCATGCTATCCTTAGATTTGATGATTATTCTGATGAGGGGCAGTAGAGCCCTACATCAAAGTTTGTTGATCAGGGGAGCGACCAACCTGTATATGACAACCATGAATCAGATTCCGAGTTGGATATGCAGGAAATCCAAGAAAACATGACAGATCCTTAAACTCCTTTTTGTGAAGAAGATTATCATGAGGAAATCAACTATCCTGGGCCTGCAGAAATCACTTAGCAACAGATTGAAGAACAGATCTTTCCCATCAACCCTGTTTATGATGATTATGAATCTGACCCTTGGGAAAGCCATGAAGTTTAACTAGAGGAGCAACAGAAGGAACAATTTATCTCTTGTCCAGAGCCTATAAGAAAGAATCCATCACCTGAGACTAGTCAACCTGCATAATCTCCTCTTCCAACCATGTTTATCAGTGATATTCAACCACGTGTGAGTAGCTGTGGAGCATATCAAGCTGCCTGTTACAACTTTTCCAAGATATTCCACTCATTCTATGAGCTTGTTAGCGAGTACATGGAGTGTTTCCTTCATGAAATGGAGCCGCCCTATTTTATCTCAACTTAAACTCTTGGAAGAAAGCTGAAGGATGTGATTGTTCTGCTGTCATGGTTGCATCATCTGCTAGTGATCACCGACATAGTAAAGCAGCTTCCATTCAGTAAGTTACTTGATTGGCTATGGTGGAAATTTTCTTTCACCTAGCACCATGTAAAAAATAAATTATCTTAGGAATGTACACAAATAAGCTCCTTGGAGCCCTTGCAAGTTTGTTTTCATTTTATTTTTCGACATATTTTCCTCAGTAGGGTGTTTTGAGCTTGACTCCATAACCCAACAAAATGCGACTGAAACTGCAAAAGGATATCTTAGAGCCTCGCAGGGAGGGTTCTATCCCCCATGGAGCCTAATTTTAGCACATATTCTTCCATAGGGGTGTTTTCCCCACTGGATTTGGCGCTTGGGTGGAAAAAGGCAAAGAATAGGGTTAATAAACCCACTTTATGGCGCTTATCCAATGTTTTTATGCCTGGGCGCATTATGCTAAGATGCGAGTGAGCCTAGGTGGTCAAGATCCATGCACTTCAGATCGACGATCGATGGCTATATCGGGGCCTCAACATGTGCGGCCATTAAAAAAAGTAGAGTGGGCCGAGGAAACTATCGCGGTTTGTGGAGGCGCTACGTGTCAGCCAGAGACACGCATCGGGCACAAAAGAGGGAAGTTTCAAACCACTTTCTGCAGCTCCCAATCCTAACCTAGGATGACAAGAGGCTACCCCACAACTGTCCCGCCAGCACCTGTCCCCCACTCCTCTCTCTTCTATCCGTCACATCTCCCGCTCCCCTATCATTTTCGCTCCACCTCATCTCCCGCCCTGTCGCCCCCATAGCTTCTTCCCAACCTTCTTGTTTCCTCCGCATGGCCATCGCACAACCCAACAACCTACCCATCATACCATCGCTAGGGATGATTTTAAGGATGGAAATTTATTTTGCAATGTAGAAACCTTGGCGAATCTTACTAATCCTTCATATGCCAACTATAAATGTTTGGCGATATTTTTGTAAAAATCAAATTTCTAAGGATTTTATATATTTTTTATAAAATTTTGGCGATTTTTAAGGTAAAATAATTTTATCCTATAGAATTTGGGTGAATCATTTTTAAAATAGCGAATATTTATTTTGGAAAAACCATGGAAAATTAGCCCATGAGCGAAATTTAACCCCTAAAATCATCCATGGCCATCGCCCCGCCAGACCCTTGTCCATGTCTGCTTCCTAGCCACCCCTGCAAGCATCCAACTCAGCTCTAGGTGGCAGGATGCAGAGGCTGCCATGACTCTTGGGTGCAATTTTGAATCGGGCCTTCTCTGATCTCGATGAAGGAGTTATTGAGGCAGGTGGTGGCGGTTGAACATCGTTTCCACCATGAATGAAAATCCTAGAAAAGGATTTTCAGCCAATCAACTCATCTACAGGTCCATTCTGAAACACTTGCGTCTGACAGGAGACTGCATGCACAGTCTGTTAGGAAAAATGTAGACGTAATGCCTTCAATGAATTAACTCGAGCACACCTATGCTACAAAAAGGAAATTTTTGAGAATAAGTAGAGAGTTCTGTCATTTTGGTAAAGGTCTTTGGTTGAGCAGAGATCCCATTTGGTAATAGGTTTTAACACCAGAGCTTTCCCTGGTTATGTATTTCGATTTGAGACTTTTAGATTAATAGAAGTCAACTTCCTCTTTCCATCTCTTTGTAAACACTGTGTTAAAACAGAATTGGAGGATCTAGTCGAGGGTCGTAATGTTGTAGGATGATGTAGGTTTGATCACTGCAATGTTTTCACCGGTTTTAATCAGTTTTCTATGTTTTCCTATTCCCCCTTACATTGAATGGATAGTAATTGGAGGATCCATTCAAGTTGTTGTAGTTGCTCAGTGATGGAGGTTTTATCATTGCACTGTTGGAACTGTGTCTTTTATAGACACATTTCAGTGTCTAAAACCTGGGCTAGAAATCATCATCGAGCATGAGTTTATATTCTTCAAGGTGCTGGAAGGTTGGGTGCCCATAGCAGTCTTGTTCTCGTTTTCTCACTAAGTCTTCCCTCTTCTCACCTTTAAACTCATTTCTTGACTGAAGTTAGTTATGGCCCTCACTTCCCTGTGCATTTCTGGCCTAGTTTTCTAAGTTAAAGTGATAGTCTTTTGGGTCTGCGACCATTCAACCACCCTTAAATTACTCATTGTGACATATAAAATGATGGGTATCAGGCTCATCCCTGCTGCAATCCAGGGGTGACTTCTAGTGCCAACATTTCTGGCATCATTGTCGGGGATGAATTGAAGACTTTCCCTAGGAAGAACGACAAAGATTACTTGTTCTGAAGGTGCATCAGAACCCAGTACATCAAGATTGCAACTGTGCACCTGGCGACTCCACTATCTCAATTTCATTATTTCAGTGTGGCTACTTCTGGTTACATCTGGTAGCCCTTGGGAGAACACAACTATCAGATCTATTCCTTCATGGTGAATAAATACCAGACACACTCATTCTGCACATGATTCACCTGGTGACTCCATAGTTGAAGAATCGATTGGCGACTCCACTGGTTCGAAATGGAAAGAATCCTGGCTTGGAGGTTTTCTCCCTTTAATTTTTTGATGTTCCTAATTTTCCCAATGTTGTTCCTACTCCAAATGAATGGAATGATCATTTTCCTATATTTAGGGGGCATGCAGAGGACAACCCTACTCAACATCTCCATGAGTTTCATGAACTCATGCATCAGTGGGGAATACATCATGAGGATGTATCATTGACAATATTCATGTACTCGTTAGCAGGGGACGCTCATGAGTGGTACCATTCTTTACCCCCTGCTAGCATTTCTTCACTGGGAGGATTTCATGCATCCTTCAGCAGGCACTATCAATGGTATTATTCCTCTGAGTTTTTCTTTTATAATTTTTGTGAGGGATATGAAGGCCACGATCAAGATTTGGCTTATTATGATAGATATTGTGAGGATGAAGACGAGGAGGAAGATGATGCTCTGATTGAGCTGATGGAGCCGGTAAAATCTCTTTCTGCAGAGATAAATCAATTGCAGGCAGAGCGTGATTGTTGCCTTTTTTAGGAAGATTAAGAGGATTTTTATGCCCTTGAAGAAGATGTTCTTGGCAGCCCTAATAAGGATGATGATGAAGATTCCATGATTGGATAAGCCTTGCATTCTACTCTTGAAAATCTTGTTGTCCTTAGATTTGATGATTATTCTGATGAGGAGAAACAGAGCCCTGCATCGCAGTTTGTTGATCAGGGGAGCAACTAGCCTGTATATGACAGTTATGAATCAGATTCCAAGTTGGATATGCAGGACATCCAATAACACATGACAGAGCCTTATCCTCTTTTTCGTGAAGAATATTATCATGAGGAAATCAACCATCCTGAGCCTGCAGAAATCACTTAGCAATAGATTGAAGAACAGAGCTTTCCCACCGGCCCTATTTATGATGATTATGAATCGGAACCTTGGCAAAGCCATGAAGATGAACCAAATGAGAAGCATAAGGGGCAAACTATCTTCTATATAGAGCTTGCGAGAAAGAATCCATTACCCAAGACCAGACAACCTGCATCATCTCCTCTTCCACATGTGCTTATCAATGATATTCAACCATGTGTGAGCAACTGTGGAGCATATTAGGTTGTCTGTTACAAATTTTCCAAGATCTTCCACTCATTCTATGAGCCTGTCAGTGAGTACATGGAGTTGCATTTCCTTCATGACTTGGAGCCACCCTATTTTATCTCAACTTCAACCCTTGGAAGAAAGTTGAAGGATGTGATCGTTCTGTTGTCACAGTTGCATCATCTGCTAGTGATCACCGACAGAGTAAAGCAACTTCCATTCAGGAAGTTACTTGATTGGCTATGGTGGAAATTTGCTTTCACCTAGCACCATGTAAAAAATAAATTATCTTAGGAATGTACATAAAAAAGCTCCTTGGAGCCCTTGTAAGTTTGTTTTCATTTTATTTTTCGGCATATTTTCCTCAACATAGTATTTTGAGCTTGACTCCATAGCCCAACAGAAGGAGACTGAACATGAAAAAGAAGATCTTAGAGCCTCGCAGGGAGGGCTCTATCCCCCATAGAGCCTAATGTTAGTGCATATTCTTGCAGGGGGGTGTTTTCCCCACTGGATTTGGCCCTTGGGTGGAAAAAGGCAAAGAATAAGGTTAAAAAACCCTCTTTATGGCGCTTATCCAATTTGTTTTGTGCCTGGGAAAATTGTGCTAAGATGCAAGAAAGACTGGGCAGCCGAGATCCATGCACTCCAGATCGACAGTCAATGGCTATATCAGGGACTCAACATGCACAACCATTAAAAAAGGTAGAGCGGGCTGGGGAAACTATCGTTGTTTGTGGAGGCACTACGTGTCATCCAAAGACACGCATCGGGTGCAAAAGCAAGAAGTTTCAAACCACTTTTTGTGGCTCCTATTCCTATCCCAGGCCGACAAGTGGCCGCCCCACATTCGTCCAGCCAGAAATTGTCCCCCACTCCTTCTCTCTCCTCTATCCATCACATCTCCTGCTCCCCTATCACTTTATCTCCACCTTATCTCCCCCATGTCATCCCCACAACTTCTTCCCAGCCTCTGTGTTTCCTCCACATGGTCATCGCACAACCCAATAGCTTTCCCATCACGCCATTTCCTCACTAGACGCTTGTCCACGTTCGCTGCCTAGCCAACCCTGTAAGCATCCAAATCAACTCCAGGTGGCAAGATGCAGAGGTCGCCACGTCTCTTGGGTGCAGTTTTGACTCGGTCCTTCTCTGATCCTGATGAAGCAATTATTGAGGTAGGTGGTGGCGGTTGAACATCGTTTCTACCATGAATGGAAAGCCCAGAAAAGGAATGTTAGCCAGTCAACTCATTTGCAAGTCCGTTCTGAAACGCTTGTGTATGACAGGATATTGCATGCACAGTTTGTCAGGAAACATGCAGACGTAATGCCTTTAATGCATTAACTCGAACATGCCTCTGCTACAGAAAGGAAATTTTTGAGAATAAGTAGAGAGTTTTGTCATTTTGGTAAAGGTCTTTGGTTGAGCAAATCCCCCATTTGGTATTAGGTTTTAACACCAGAGATGTGCCTAGTTATGTATTTCGATTTGAGACTTTTATATTAATAGAAGTTAGCTTCTGCTTTCCATCTCTTTGTAAACACTGTGTTAAAACACTCAGAATTGAAGGATCCAGTCGAGGGTCGTAATGTTTTAGGATGATGTAGGTTTGATAACTGCAATTTTTTCACCGATTTTAATCAGTTTTCCATGTTTCCTTATTCCCCCTTACACTGAATGGCTCAGAATTGGAGGATCTAGTCAAGATGTTGTAGTTTCTCAGTGATGGAGGTTTGATCATTGTGTTGTTGGAACTGTGTCTTTTATAGACACATTTTAGTGTCTGAAACCTGGGCTAGAAATCATCATCGAGACTGAGTTTATCTTCTTCAAGGTGCTGGAAGGCCGGGTGCCCATAACAGTCTTGTTCTCGTTTTCTCACCAAGTCTTCCCTCTGCTCGCCTTTAAAATCATTTCTTGACTGAAGTTGGTTATGGCCCTCACATCCCTGTGCATTTATGGCCTAGTTTTTTGAGTTAAAGCGATATTATTTTGAGTCTACGACCATTCGACCACCCTTAAATTACTCATTGTGACATATAAAATGATGGGTATCAGGCTCATCCTTGTTGCAATCCAGGGGTGACTTCTAGTGCCAACACCCTCCACAACTCTATTGGCCACAACTCTTTTCAGGTGTGCTTGGGGTTCCATCCATTGGCCCCCATTGATGTAGCTCTGCCCATCGCAGCCACACAAGAAGCATGCTCCCATGCTCAGATATATGTTGATCGGGAAACCAAACTTGTTGAGCACATCCAACAAATCCAACAATAAGTTTAAGATATTTTGCAGAAATCCAATGCCAAGTACAAGAAACTCCATGATCAACATTGAGTACCACACAAATTTTAGGTGGGAGATAAGGTGTGGTTGCATTTGCAGAAAGAGCACCTCACAAGACCCCATCAGAAGCTATGCCCACTTCGATATAGAACTTACACAATCACTAAGGCTGTGGGTGAAAATTATTTTGAATTAAGTATTCCTCCTTTCCTTGGCTTGCACCCAATATTTAATGTGGAACTGCTCCGACCATATTTTCCACCTCTCTTGGACACTTCAGACGTGGTCGAGTAGTTGGCCCATACAAAACTCAATACTGACTACATCAACCAGGAGACAGTTGATCGAATCATGGACACCAAGACAAAGGACACCCACCAACAGACCATCCAACTTTATCGGGTCGTCAAAGGAGAGCAATTTCTTCATCAAGGCAAGTGGTTCATCAGGAGGCTCACTAGGAGTCAGATTCAACAAAAGTTTCCCCATCTGATGGAGGAACTTGATGCAATGGATACCATTGCTTCCTAAGTGGGGGGGAATGATATAGGTGGAAATTGGTGACCACACACCTATTCCATTAGATCAAATTAAAATTTTCCATTTTGGTAGTTTTTCTACAGTTTTTTGGGTCCCAAACTTCCGAGGCTGTTTTGAGGCCCTAAACGACGATTTTTTGGCCCGAAAAAACCTTTACTATTTATAAAGGTAGATTCCATGATGAATGGAATGTGTTTTTTTGGCTATACCTTTTTGACGAGGTATCGAACACCCAAAATGGAGTTTTTATGCAAAAGTTATGCCTCCAGGAAGTTGATGTATCAACTACCCCCATTAGGGCCCACAAACCTTTTGGCGTTTTATCTCCCAAGGTTAAGGTTTTGGATGTTTAGGGTTTTCTCATTTATGCTTTATGTTAAAAAGGCCTTTGGAGCCTCATTGTAATCAAATTCTTGTGAATGAGCATAGCTGACACATCTCTTCTCGAATATAAGCTACTACCATTCTAGCCAACTTGTGTGCTTTTACATTTTACAGTATTTTGTATTTCAAACAGTCATTAATAGAATATGATCTTTACTGTATTATTGTGTTCCTTTCCATATCTATGTGTATTTCCTTGTTATCTCTGTTATATTTCTGCCTTCATATCATTCCCAAAATAATCTAGATCATATAAAGATGGATGACTCATCCAAAAATAACATCCAACGATCATTTGTGAGTCCTCCAAGGTGTAACAACCTCTCAAATATGATGCTAACCACTTCCCTCAAGTGTAGGAAGGTCAACACCTCTCACACATGCCAAGGAAAATCTATAGTGGTCCAATAATGTACTCCCAAAGGTGGACGATGTAACATAACTATCACCTACACTAAATCTCATTACAACCAAAATGTCATACGATAGCTCTGATACCAAATTTAAAAATAGAAAATATGTGTTCAACATGACACACAAACTCATGCAACTTGCATTAATTATAAATTCATGAATGAAAACTATTAAGTCATACACAACAACATTCAAACATTAAAATATAGAGTGTAACGTAATAATAATACACACCATTTAACACAACAAATAATATACAACATTTAACATAGTAAATAATATGATGAGCAACACACTTATCTTTAAAAACATTTGTCACCAACTAGTTGGGTACGAGGGACGTTCCTCCCAATCGTAGGCTTTGTTGTTCCATTTCTTGTAACATCAGGCCACCCCCGAGTTGGGGCTTTGATTCCACAGAGAGTTTTGGCTCTCATGGTTGGCCATTGTCCTCACACAACACAATACCCTAATTTCTAACTCCAACAATAATTCCAATTCATTAACTCTCTTTCCCCTCAACTTGCACAACCCAAGGAATGGGATGCCCTTCTCTGCCATGCAATACCTCAAGCTATCCCACTTCCCTCTAGGGTTCCAAGACATGGTTGGCCAAGAAATGTCTGAATTGGGGACTCCAAGAATTCTTAGCTGTCTCAGGACACTACAAGGAAAAGACATTGTAGTGGAGGTTATAAAAGAGGTTTTTAGTGTTACAAAATTGACAAAAAATGTTCAAAAAACCTCCGCTAAAACATCTGTTTTTTGTAGCGGATGTTTTTGTGGAGATTATAACTAAAAAAATTTGGGTGGCTGGAGGTTTTAGTGGATTTTTTTCTAAGTGGTGCACTTCATGGTGTATACACACTGATGCGTTCTCAATCTTAAAGAATCGATGCTTACATTTCACCGAAAGCACTGGGGCAGTCAAAAAAATATTGGGGCACCGATTCTCTTCTAAATAATAAGGCATCAATACTTTAATAATAACAATGCACCAGATGAATCTATGATACCATTCATTGGTGCGTTACAAGACAAACCCATCTGGTGCATGAAATTTAGAATGCATCGATGCAGAAGTCTATACAAAAGCACTAGTGGGCCTTTTTAATTAAATGCATAGGAAGACCGATTTTTATTATTATAATTGTTGTTGTTAAAATAGTATTATGATCGGTGTTGGTTCATTGTATTACAACACCGATGCACATTTTGTTACAACACTAGTGCTTTTTATCATTAAACACACCGATGTTCATTTTCTCTTTTTAGAAACATCGACCTGTGAGAGTGCAATTATTGTTAATTTTTTAATTCCATTGTTCATTAAAAAATTGACATATATCTTATAATAGTATTCATATAAATTAAATTTTGAGTAGTCCATTTCGATATGGTGTTTGGATTAATTTGTTATATCAACATATTTCACATCTCTTCATTATAATATTTAATCATCCATATATTTAATCAACGATGTAACATTTCACAACGACATTGGACAACACAATAGAATTTAAAATAAAACGTATTTTATTATATATGAATAAGATACTCTTTGTCATATAAAATGGGACACTTATTGGTAACCCCTTGTCTTTCAATTGGGACACTATATCCATTACATTAAACAAAATGTGTGATTTTCATAGACAATTATTTCAAAAAATACAACAACCTGCATTGATATCCAAATATATTGATCATCATTCTTCGTTGGAACTGTTGTCAGTGCTTGAGCTACTTCCATGACTTGGGTTATTTGATAGAAATTTTTGTTGATTTCCTTGATTGTTTTCTTCTTTTTCAAGTTCCATCTACAAAAAAAAATAAAAAAATAAAGTGTAATGAGTGTATCTACATTGGTGAGAATAATGAAAATTGAAATAAATAATATACATGAATGTAAATTGAAAATCAACATACCATAGCAAGAATTGAGTCGTGAATGATACACATTTTTTCAAAACCAAATCCCATGCCTTCTGTCAACAACTCTTATGTTGGCACATTTCCATACTTTGTTTCCTGCAAGTTTTATACCCCATAATAAATCATAGATTTAATATAGAGGAATTTTTTTTGTTCCATTAATTATAAAATGAGAGAAGTAAAACAACATAGATACTTACAAATTCCACAATTAATTTTTGATATGCCAACATATACCCACAACCCATACTTAACCCAATGTCAGCCAATTCTTCTGATGGCTCTTCTTTGTATGTTAGCACTTTTTTTAAGACATTCGAGGATGGCTGATATAAAACAACTTAAAATATACAAAAATGAAATCTTAAGTTGTTATAAGGAAATAACAATTACTCATAAAATTTGCTACCAACTCTTTTCTTCCTTGTCGTCTTGTTTTATATGTTGGACGAGTTCCATTTTGTTTTCTTTTCTACAAGAAAATACTTGAAAATTAATATTTAATGCTAAATTATTTATTTATATGTACCTAATAGAAAAATTCAATGATTTCATACATTTGAAGCACATTGTCGTTGAGATAGCTCCTCCTACGATGCAATTATGTCCATTTCTTTGACCATCTCCTTGTACACTTTTTTGGACAATCCTACTAACATATTTTGGATATCAGTTCGTTGATACTTTGGGATTTTCATAATCTTCTTGAACAAAATAGCATGACAATAAACTGTTTTTACATTGATATATGAAAACTAAATATAACAAAATTGATATTAATAAATGAATGCTTTGTAGTAATATATACATATTCTAGAAAATAATTTTTAGAAATATTCTTTTTGAATGATTCTTTTTTGTTGTTGTATGTTTTTGTTATTACAAGTTTGATGAGTCTCATTGACCATTGCTTTGGAAATGCTTCCTGTAGTTTAGACATAACCTGGTTCTTGGAATAATTGAATTGATTTCTGTATTGTAAGTAGAAAGTACGAATATACATTCATTCCAATATATCCCTCATATTTTTGTAAAATTTTTTCCCCCTTTCATTAACCTACAACATCACTCTAGATAATCTAAGGACCAATTCATCATCATTTACATCTATAATTTTTTTTTCTTAGGACGAAATTCGGTTCCTTCCTTGATGGTCCTTGTTGAACATTAAACATATGTGAATTAATAGATTGTTTGAAACATGTTATCTAATATTCTTAAGTATATTATTAATGAAAATTCAAAAAAGAACTCATATCGAATAGTATTTTTTCATTCACCCGATTCATCCTTTTGCAATTTTTCCATCAAGCTTTTACGATCTTCTGCACTTAGATCACAAAGAATATTATCGAGCTTCCTCATTTTTTGGCTCTGCATGACACACACTAACCAATACATATTAGTTAAACTTACATATAGTTCAAACATATTAGTTTTGTATATAATTTACATACAATTTTCCTTTTTTATTTTTTTTGATGTGCTATCATTGTGTCGATCATAATTTTTGTTACTTGAAATATTCTCACATTTTTTTTTCATAAATATACAACATGTACCATTCAATACATAAGCTATTAAATATATTTTATAAATAAATCACATAATTTTCAGCTAAAAACAAATTTGGTTTCCGGTGCGCTTTAATGAAAGCACCGGTGTGTTCGATATAGAAAGCACCGGTGTGTTCGGTATAGGAAACACACTGACATGAAAAAATATTTTAAATTACAACAGTGTGATATGTATCGATAACAACGCCACGCCTAGAGTAAAACACAAAAACAAAAAAATACCATGAACAAAATAAATTCCACACTGATGAATGAATTTAAATTTTTTTTTTTTATGTTACATCATTTCTGGTGTGCTTTATCAGTAAGCACAATGGTGTGTTATAGTCAAATCGACGCACTAATAACCCAAATCTGCTTTAAAAAAAAAACGTGTCAGGGTTGACGGGGTTTGAATATGATGTAATAAGTGGTTCGCTTGCATCACATGTCAAACTCCTTATATATAGAAGTTCACAAACCCATTAAATCTAAAATGCCTAAAATGAAAATCCCTAATTGTGAAGTGATAGAGGGAGTTAAAGCCTAAGGTGAAATATTGCAGTCACATAAGCAAGAAGAAGCAAGGGTTTAAGGTAAGTATGATTTTTTTTGAATTTTAATTAAATCTAAATAGGGATACAATTTGTAAAAAAAATTATTATTAAAATCAACAGTAAAATTTAAAACTTTTACTATGTAGGGTTTTGAGTGAATCACAAAACCCTTCAAATTTTGATTTTTTGAATAATTATGTTGCTCCAAAGGGTTTTGAGTGAATCACCATACCCTTCAAATTCTGATCTTTTGAATAATTATGTTGTTCCAAAGTACTCTGCTACTCCACAATGCTCCCCGATATGTCTCTCTTGCAAATCTCTCCTCTGTAAATTTTGGCAAAATAATGAAATAGTGAATAACTTAATATTATTTAAAGGACTTTATGAAAAGGGTTTTGAGTGAATCACCATACCCTTCAAATTATGTTCTTCTGAATAATTATGTTGTTCCAAAGTATTTTGTTGCTCCACAATGCTCCCCGATATGTCTCTCTTGAAAATCTCTCCCCTGTAAATTTTGGTAAAATAATGAAATAGTGAATAACTTACTATTTAAAGGACTTTATGAAATTAGATTTTCGAAAAATATATTCCCACTCATTTTTCAATTGTAAAGAAACAAAGTCGCGTTTATTTTCAATCTTTTTCGAAACATCGGTCTGTTTATTAATATAACACACCGATGCATTTGTTTATACAAAGCACCGGTGCGCTAAATATTTTTGGAGCACTGATATCATATAATTATTTTTACTTGTTTGAAATCTTGAGAACCGGTGCGGTTAGTAATTAAACGCCCCGATGCTTTATATTGTTATAGACACATCGATGCGGTTAGTAATTAAATGCCCCGATGCTTTATCTTGTTATAGACACTTCGATGCATTTTGTTTAAATAAGTGCACCATTATGATTTAAAAGTTATATGAATTTTTATTTGCACATTAAATAGTATATTCACCTTAAATTATCTTTTAGGATGCATCCACATGACTTGCAATACTTCATAGTATACATTTTCCTCTTAAAGTCGTCTTATTCTTAAAAAATTATTATTGATTTTTCTCAAATGCAGGGATAAAAGATTATAATATCAAATGGCCAATTCTTCAAATTCCAGCTTGTCCCATATTGCTCAAAGTCCATCATGGAGTTCTCCCTTTCCATCTCCAGTAAGTTCATATTTTATTTATATTTTGATTTTCTAATTGATTTTTTTTATCCATGCCAATCTGATTAAAAAAGTATCCAAATTTCTAGGATCTTGATTCAGAATTGAGTTCAGATGCAGAAAATATTCCACCAGTTCAAAAACGTTGGAATCTCTTATCAGGAGAAACATATCACAAGCAATTGGTAGATGAAAATGGACAACCACTTTACCCTGCCAATTGTAACATGCCATCTTCCAGTCACAATCTTGGGTCAATGATGTTAATAATGTTTTGGCATAATGTAATTTGAACAAACCAATTGCATTGTGATTACTAATATCATCGATGTACTATATGCACCCATTTTCTATCAACCTTGAGTAGAAAAATAACCATGCGGAATACAAATTCTTAACATGTTGTCTGAATCATTTGTTACAATTTGAGAGGTTGTTAAGCTTTAAGATTATAGAAATGGACGGTGAAATATTCTTGATAATAAACTATAATTTTGAATGATCGGATGATCAACCTATGTGTGGCTCTGCAACTCTGCTAACCGCTGGGCACACACATTATGACTCCCTCTCTGGGAGGGGATCCACCTCTGAATTCCCCATCCCTTGACATGCAGGCCTTTCAGGCCCTAGTTTCATCCTATGCTAAATCACCCAAGATTCTACTCTCCCGTTTCGTAAAAAAGGTGGCCAAAATCCCCAAGGTCTTAGTCTATGCTCCTTCAGCACTACCATTGGCTCTAAGGCTCACAAATCATGGTTTGATCGGAAAATTCATAGGATTATGGCCATCTCCAAGAGCCATGCATATCTGGCTAGAAGAAAACTGGTGCAAGATGATCAAAGGGAAACTCTCGACAACCTTTTGTGGTAAGGGATTCTTTTCCTTTATATTTGAAAAGAAAGAAGATAGAGATCTGATCTTTCACAATGGCTCATACTTCATGGGGGCCAGAGGAATGTATTTAAACAAATGGAATCTAGACATTAGCTCGAAAAATGATATCCCCTCTGCAGTCCCAGTTTGGGTTAGGTTACCCTTCCTTCCCCTGTACTACTGGAATGATGAAACCATTAAAAACATAGGAAACACCCTTGGAAATTTCATAGACCATGATGAGCCAAAGGATGGCTTTCAGGCCTGTGCGAGACTCTGTGTAGAAGTTGATCTGGAAAGGGCCTCCTAGAAGCCATACAACTAAATCTTGATAGTTGGTCCTACATCCAACAAGTGGATTATGAACAAATCCCCTTCAAGTGAAAATTTTTTCACGAATATGGTTACTTCGCTAAATCCTGCCCTCAAGCCAAAGATTCTCAGGATCAAGACCCCAAGCAAGACAAATGGTAGCAACCCAAAAGGAATAAACCAAATGGGAAAAATCAATAGATCCCACAACAAAATCAAAGGGAAAATCCTACTGAGCCAAGCGAAAAGATCCCCGGATCTCCTAAAAAAGGAGAATCAAGCCATAATCGTTAGGTTGACCTTAGCCAAAACGGTACTCCACCTGTCAACATGGAACCACAGGAAATCAGTGGGAAGGACTAGAAGTAGAAAAAAGAGGAAGTGACGCTACCCTGGAAAAGAATAAAGAAGTTTTGAAATTAAGCGAAGATCACACTCAATCTCCACACACTCAAAAACTAAAAAACCCAGAAATCTCAGAAGAAGAGGGTCGAGACTCTTCAGACAATGAATCTGAAGTTGAATTAACCCAAACCATTAACAGGAAGAAAACTGGAAGGAAATCATATCGAAACAAAAGGGAATCAACAACAGATAGGGAAAAGGAACTAGGGATTCAAAAAAATATTGAGGAATCCCTCAAGAAAGATGGAAAATCCGGTAAGAATAAAGAAGCCTAGCACAAGGGAACAATTTCACATCCCTCAAGAGGGGGGGCAACCAAACACCTTGATAAATGATGAAAATCATCTCCTGGAATTGTAGGGGTTTAGGTAGTAGCCACAAGGAAAAATATCTAAAAAAACTTCTACAGGTAGAAAAACCATCAATCCTCATGCTCTAGGAGATGAAACTGGGGAAACTGGAAACCCTCAATGACCTTCAAAAAATCTAGAATAATTGTGATGGATGTGCAGTGAGCTCCAGAGGGGCTTCAGGCGGAATCAGAATCCTCTGGAAAAGGGCAAATTTTGATTTGCAAGCGCAAACACAAACCCAATTCTGAATCCGAGTGAATATTCTCAATAAAACTTCATGTATGATCTACTCCATCATAAACGTTTACATACCAAATAATTACAATGAAAAAATTGAATGCTGGCTATCTCTGATAGACCTTGCCAAAGAAAATCCCCCCCAAAACCTCATTATTGCAAGAGACTTCAACACAACTAGAGCCGCAATGGAAAAAAAGTAGGATCGGTCGTCAAAGATCAATTCCGAGAAATATTGGAGGACCTCATCTCGAATATGGACCTTTATGACGTCCCATCTAGTAAAGGGATCTATACATGGAACAATAGAAGAGCAGGGCCCGGTCATATTGCATCCAAACTAGATAGATTCCTGATCAACAGTGAATTATTGGCCCTCCCCAATAAGTCGTTCTCAATGAATCTCCCCTGGGCTAGTTTGGACCATCACCCCATAATACTGACCTTTGAAAAGCAGAAGAGCTGGGGTCCAATCCCCTTCAAGAAAACTCTCTTTGGTTGGACCGACCAGAGATTCTTCAATGCATTGCTCAGATCTGGAACCAGTGGATCACGGGATCGCCAAACTACATTTGGGACCAGAAACTCAAATCAGTAAAAGACATGCTAAAGAGATGGGCTAATTACAATTCACATAGTAAAGCACAAGTCAAAAAGGCCCAACTGGAGGCCCTCCAAGAGGAAATGGAAAGCGCAGAGATTCTGCAGAGTTTCCTCACCCAAGATAAATCCCTTCACAAAGACTATCTCCGGGCCCTAGCGAAAGAAGAAATGACATGGAAGCTTAAATATAGGAGCATCTCGCTGAAGGTAGGCGACAAAAATACTACCTTCTTCCACAACCAAACCAAAATCAGAAACTAGGCCAACCAAATCTCCGAGCTTAAAACTCTTGAAGGGGAAACAATTTAGGACTACGACCAAATCAAGAATATTGCCTCCTCCCACTTCCATTCCCTATATACAACCTCTAGTCAAGATGGTTCACACCTCTCTGATCAATTCCTCCAGCATATCCCCTCCAACATAAACGAGGCAGATAACCACCTGCTAGACCGACCCATAGAAGAGGCTGAAATTCTCAGAGTCCTGAACCAATTTCATGAAGACAAAGCTCGAGGTCCGGATGGATTCACTCTTCACTTTTACAAAAAATGTTGGCCTATCATCCAAAAATATGTCACCAAAATGCTTCGTTTCGCTCATAAAGCCAAAAAACTGTGCAGAGAAACAACCTCCTCCTTCCTTGCTCTCCTCCCAAAATAACATGGAGCCTCCTCCCTCAGTCTCTTTATGCCCATCTCGCTCTGTAACATTTCCTATAGGATCCTAGCCAAAATAATAGCAAACATACTCAATCCCCTCCTCAACGCGCTAATCCTCCCAAACCAGGGAGGTTTTGTTGCAGGTCACCAGATTTGGGATAACTACATTCTTGTCCAAGAAGCAATCCATTCTAGTAACACTTGCGGGGAGTCTGGAATGGCTTTAAAATTAGATATGGCCAATTCTTTTGACAGAGTGGAGCATAAATTTCTCTTCAAAGTGTTGCGCAAGTTTGGTTTCAGCCAGAATTTCATGAATTGGATCAACTCATGCATCGAGTCTCCCTAGATAGCACCTCTAATAAATGGTATACCAGGCCCCTTCTTCAAGGCATCCAGAGGCTTAAGGCATGGCTACCCATTCTCTCCTATTCTCTATGTTCTCATGGAAGAATCTCTAAACATAAGCCTCAAATGGGAAAGTGCCTCTGGCAACATTTCTAATATAAAAATCACCCAAGGTGTGAAAACACTAAACCACTCCCAATTCGCAAATGACACAATCCTTCTGAGCGGTGCTTCCAAAATTATGGCCAGAAGAATCCTTCGAGTCCTGGATACCTTCATCATAGTCTCGGGAGGCTCTATAAATAAAGAAAAATCTTAGATATATACCTAGAATGTCTCAGTAGGCACCAAGGCGGGTATAACTCAAATAATGGGCATCGCCATCACCTAAGATTGGAAATCCTTCAAATACCTAGGCCTCCCCCTCTGCCTCAGAACTCTTACCGGAGAATTCTAGCACCACATCCTTCAAAATTTCAGGGAAAAAATGGATAGTTGGGGAGCATGATGGCTAAATCCAGCAGGAAGGGTGGTTTTAATAAAGTTTGTCCTTTCAGCCCTCCCCATGTTTCAATTCTCCATCCTCCTTGCCCCAAAGGGAATTCTTCAAGAAATGAGTCAACTCATTCGCAAATTTTTATGGCAGGGAGGGGCCTCAAATCACAAAAAACTCCACCTGGTAAAGTGGGAAATAGTCACCCATCCGAAATCTAAGGGAGGCCTGGGCATCCGAGACCCCGAACTCACCAACTCGGCAATGGGAGCCAAAATTTTATGGAGACTAATCTCAGGGGACAATGACTGGTGGAAGTAGGGGCTCATAAGCAAATACAGACTAGGAAAAAGAAAAAGAAGCACGGACAATCCACATCCCCACCAGACAGGATCCCATATCTGGAAACTAATAAAGGGATTCACCCCCTTTTTCAGAGAGCACCTCTCTTGGATTCTGGGAAATGGGAAAATAACAAAAATCTGGTAGGACAGGATCTTTGGGGTAGCCTTTAAGCCCAGAGACGAAAATCTCCCAAATCTAAAATGTTGGATGCTTGGATTGAGAAAGCATACTCTGTATGATATCTCAACTTGGAATGATAATGGTAGTTGGAAAGATTGGAACTTGGGGAATGTCCCCCAACATTTAACAAGACAGGATCAAATCCTTCTCAAGCTACTAAAAGGGGCAACACCCATCCAAAAAACATGGCCAGACATGAGGGGTTGGGGGAGCTAGGGTTACTCAGTAACAACAGGATACAACTAGCTCCTCGAGAACATAGATGGACATCATCCCTCAGCAAAATGGAAAAATATCTGGAATCGGGACTCCCTCCCAAAAATCAACTTCTTCACATGGATGTTATCACATGGCAAGATTTTAACAAGGGAGAATCTCATGAAGAGAGGCCACTTGGGTCCCTTCATCTGTCCACTTTGTAACATCAATCAATAAAATATCATTCATCTGTTATGGGACTGTCCCTTTGCAAAAAATTGTTGGAACCTTGCCTTGAGAGACCTAGCTAGATTTATTCGATGGCCCTCCTCCCCCCACCCCAGCATGGGGAACAGGGATAAATATTATCGGGGCTCCTTCAAGGATAAGCTAGTATTGAAACGAGTGTGGAGGGCGCTTGCAAAATTTCTTTGCTGGAAGATCTCGAAATCAAGAAATAGAAAAATCTTTTAAGGTAACATCACTCCCCCTCAAATAGTAGCAGCTAAGGCAAAGTTGCTTCTATCTAAAACCATTTTCTCTTGTTCTCTGAAAATCAAAGATACAACAAAATAGAATGACTGGGAAAAGGATTGGATAACAAGCTTCAATCTCAGGGATGTTAAGTCTCCTTAGGTAGCTCCAAGATCAAGATGTCAGCTTCATCACACTCCCAACATAGAACTCTGGATCCATAAGCAAAAACCCCATACTCTATGCTTCAATGAAGCTTCTAAAGGAAACCGAGGGGAGGCAAGTGCGGGGGGGATTCTCTATGATCCCAAGGGAAAAACATTGTCTCGTTACCACTGGAATCTAGGGATGGACACCAACAACAAAGTTGAGGCATACGCTCTTTTAAAAGGAGTTCAACTGGACCACTCCAAGGGAATAAGAAAAATTGTTGTCCTCGGAGATTCCCTCACCATAATAAGACTGATGGTCAAGGGATCAAACCCCAAAGATCCCAGGTTAAAACAGATCCTAGACAGAACCAGGCTGGCCTCCAAAGGAATCAATCTCACCTTCTTTCACATCCTCCGTGGGAACAACAACGAAGCAGACAAGATGGCTAATGCAACCATCGGGACACCTCCCGACACTCTCAACATCGATGAAGTTTCAACCCTAACCACCTTATATTAATGAGCGTCCAAGAGAAATTTTTGGCTAGTCAAAGGAGTCCCTCCTCATGGGGCTTAATCTTTCCCCATGACCACATGGTTAGAACCAACGCCAACACCACCCAAGTGTGGCGAAAAGGGAGTGTTCACACCCATTTTAGTCGGGTTCCAACTTGCAATGAAAGTCATGACATGGTTGGGTAGATGCTTTCATTCGTCCATGTGACAACCTGTCGTTGCACCATATGGATGGTACCATATGTGATTCATCTACCTCGAGCGTACAAGCTGATCTCACCTCCAAGCATAGTGAAATATTCTTCTAACATGGGAAAACCAATCTGGCTTTCCTGTGTGGTTATAATGACCAGGACTATCACCTCCCTCGCTGATTCAACTCCCCTGATGTTAGTCATCCCTCCATGGCATCAGGCTATAATATGTACATGACTCTTCCCACAAACTCCCAGGCTCGTTCGTCACCTTCCCCCTCAGAAAACTCGCAACCATCCTTTCGCTTCATTTGGCCCTTGTGGGAAATCCTTTTCGAACATTTTCCTCTCCAGATCACCCTGGCTCTTATATCAGCCCCCTTTCCACCCTACAGTCATTCCCATTTTCATCAACGAGCCTCTTGTGTCTCTAGGTGTTGTAAATTACTTATTTGCAGTGCTTGGAGTATTCATCTTGCCTTTCCCTTAACCCTCACTCTGCTCCCTACTGGGTAGCCTCTCAGTCCCCCCCCCCGAGTTAGCTTATACACCTGGGCCACATGCAGAACCCACAAGATCCATCCAAATACGGTCTCTCCTCTGGAGACAACGAAATGCATCAGGAGAATATCATGAAGGAAGACTCAGACTCCTGGCCAGAAGACAATTGGGAACCTGAATGCGGAGGATGAAACAACCTTAGAGAACAAATGGAAGCGTTGAGTGCCAATAGGGTGTTTGAGATGGAAACTCTTTCCCAACATCGATTTCTGATCAGTAAGCTACAGGATGAAAGTGAGGCGCAAAGAAGTCAAACAACTTCCAATCGGGTGTAGATTGACACTCTTCATCTCAGGTTGGATCATATTGAAGACACCTAGCCTCCAACAAGCAATATGGAAGCTCAACAAGGATATTTGAGGAATTCTCAGTCCAATTCGATAAATCAAATGCCAGACCTGAATGTGCCCCTATTTGAGTTCAGGATACATGAGCAACACTCCGACGAGGACAAGAATGCCTAAGCTAGTCACCCTTAATCTTAATCAGCTCTATGTTTTGTCGGTTAGTGTATCTAAGTGGCTCCTACTGTAGAGTATATGTAGGAATTACTCCTCACAACACTTTTTGTAAGAAAAGGGGATACCTGAACACCCCAATTTTTGTAATAGTCCTCACAGTGAAGAACTGAAACGCGACCCTCAACAGATGTCCTTTTTTGTAACCTCAGTGGATTTATCCACACCAATTAATATTTCTTTTCCAGCTTTTGTTAAAAAAAAAAATATCATCGATGTACTAATGTTCAATATTTTTGAAATTAGGATTTTGATGATGAGCGACCTATCTATCATATTTCGTTGCACCCCACTACAATTTCAAATCGAGAGAAGGATGCAGTAAGAGCACAACTCATAGAGGAAGCATACCAATAATGGTTGAATCAACCACCTATTCAATTCCCACTATGTCTATATTCACCAATTAGGAATGATTACAACAATAGTAGTTCTTCACAAGTTGGCAATGGAGTCAATCAAAAAGAGGTTGGTATGGATGATTATTTATGGGATACGACTGCCATGGATACAATGTTGTTAGATGCATTCCATATTGATGAGATAGGGGATGATGCTCATATCACTGATACCTTTTTAGAAATCCTGAAGTTTGTTTCCACCACCACTCTCTTTGGACCTAGCTAGTAAAAGTCTACCCAGCTGGGGACAAAAATGTTATTGTACAACTTGAAAGAAAAGTTTGGCATGTCAAACACATGTTTCTCAACAATATTGAGGTAACTGACTATCAATTCCCTTATATTTTGAGAAATCTTGTCACACAATCAACATTAAAAAAGGAAAATTTTATGAATGTTATATGACATTGTACATTTCTATTGCCCACCAACTGCAGGTTATTCAAAGATAAGGTTCTTTCGAGTGATAATGTCTTTCCTGGTAGCTGTGAAGAGGCAAAGAAGACGTTGAAAATGTTGGATGTTGAGTACATATCATATCATTCATGTACGGATGGTTGTATTATATATAGAGGAGAATATGCAGACAAAGAGATATGTTCGAAATGTGGACATGAAATGTACCATAAATCAAATAAAAAGGGTAAATCACATGGTCCTCCTCATAAGATATTGAGGCACATGCCTATAATCCCAAGGATTCAAAGGCTCTTTTGTTGCAAAGAATTAGCTATGTTGCAGGGATGACACGCCTCACACAGAAGTGAGTTGGGAGTTATGCGAATCCCAACATATTTAATAGCCATGAAGCATATAGAGGATACATGGCCCAAAACATTCAAGGATGAAGTATTGGACAAAGAGGTACTGGATGAAGGGGTACTGGATGGTGGGGTACTAGACGAGTGTGTATCATTGACATCCCTCCTCGCTACTAGTATCCTGGTAGCTCTGACGATATGATGCATAAGAGGCATCATATCGTGCAACATCTCCCTCCAAAGATCAAAGAGATTAGGATCTTCCCTGATGTCTTGCATCAACACAGGGTAGACTCCCACCTCAAATAAAAGTGCACATAGTCAGTCACCCAACTCCAATATGAATCTAGTATTTGGCCTACGGTGCATGCATCCAGGTATCTACACCCGAGGACCCTAACCTGTCGTGGCCTTAGGAATCTCCTCATTCGCATTTGGTGGGGGAGGAGGCACATCCCCAAGGAATGTGATAATATATGAAAAATATATAGTACACAACAATAATTAGACAATTTCATTAAACAATTTAATAAACTAAGTTAAATAATGTGTTATAATTAAGTAAGACAATAAAATGAAACTAGATTAATTTAAACAAAACACTAATATTACCTCTAACATATCGTGGTTCATTCGGTGTGAAGAGGATTTTCATACATCCTTTCCAATCCAAACCCATGTAATGAAATGACACCATCACGAACATGTGATCTGCCTCACTAGCTAGTAGCCCTAGTGTGTTAGTGGAAATCATGGCCGGAAGCTCCGGTTGGCCCTTTTGGGCATTATCTCGCTTTCCATTTGCATCTACACTTGAGTCATCAACCTATAAGGTTGACAGACAAAAGTAGGCCTTGTCTCCATAAAATTCCCAAAAAATAAACGAAACAACTCTGAAGCAAAAGGGAAGTTCTCCCTCCCATGTATCATAACACGACATCTATCTAGAGCTATACAAAACTGCCGCAAAAAAAAGATAGATCATCTAATACATCATGATGTATGTACCAAAGAATCAACATAATACAAAAGAGCACAACTAATTCATTTGTCATGTGAAATGGTCATCACTAACAATGAGAGACACTTAACCTCTTCTGCACTGAAAGAAGCGATCTGTAGTTGTCCACCAAACATCTGAAAATCAACTAGATAAAGTACATCAACTCCAATATATCTCTAAGAGTTCATGAGCTGACTCTTTGTTGCAACACTGATTGGTACATTAGGTAACTAGGGAAAATCCTCCCCTCTTCTGGATAGCCCAATGATAAAATATATATCCTCCTTAGTGGGTTGGTACCACTGATTAGGACCGACATAGAAAGCCTGTCGATGGACATCCCATCGATGAATCAGCTACACCAAGAACCCATAGTACCCCTTCAGGGATGTAGCCTCCTCATAGTACTTAAGGAGGCCTGCATTCCTCAAGAGGACTTTGGTCACTGCAGTAATAAGGCGAGGGCACAAATCCCTCTCCCTCTCCCTAGCGTCCCAATCCTGTACAAAATTGTACATGTCAACCCTCTTCTCCCGATGCTCTCTCCGTTGACGTATCTGCATGATTAACATATTAAATCATCATCCTCATACCTAAAACATAAAAAAAATTAGTAAATAAGAAATTTATTTATAAATATGAAAAAAATATCTTCCTTCAAAAAACAAGTAAATTTCATCACTGGTGCACTCAAAAAATAGTCAAGCACCGCTCATGGTCCGTATATTACTTGTGAGCACCATCTACAATGCACACATGTAACATAGCACACGGTATAAAATTTGTTATATTATTTTATGCGGTGCATTTTATAACCTTACTACACCGATGCGTTAAGGTTAACCGATGCACCACCTAAAATAATAAAAACTTAAAATCTTAAAGCACAGTAAAACTATTTTTAAGAAATTTGTTATTGTAGTGCGTATCCTTTCTCGACATGCACCGGTGTGTTACAGGAAAGGAGACGCACCGCACCAATAATTTTTAAAAATTGATAGTTACAATACTTTGACATTTAGGTTATGTTTTTCTACAGTGGTGCATTGGGTAATCATTAACGCACTGGTGCATACGTTTACCAACGCACTGCATAAAATAATATATATGATTTATGTGGTGCATTGTTTAACATAACAACCTGATGTGTTATCATTATTTCAATGCACCGCGAAAAATCAACTATATTATTTTAGGCGGTGCATCATTAAAATTACGCACTAGTACGTTAAAGTTAACCCAACGCATTGCCGAAAAAAATTAGGCACGGTGTTTCAGTGCACCTTGTAAATTTTTAGGGTGCACCGTCTATGGTGCGAGTCGAACGCAACGTGCAAAAAAACAATAATTAAAAAACTACGAAAATTTAATTGAATTTTGAATTTTAATCCGATAAAACTTTAAGTTATAAAGAAATAAATACATTATCTGTACATTTCCTCGTCGAGGAGGCATGGTTTCCATGTAGTCCAAAAAAACAAATTTTCCCACCGTTTGGAAAAATTCAAAAGCCATGCATTGAGCAACGAACGGAAGGAAGGAAAGCAAGGGAAGCAACGACGACAAGGTGCTTTAGAGAAGCAAAAGTTTCACCGATGCTTGAGGGATCTACTGCACTGAAAAGGGTAAAAATGAATTTTATGACTGGTATTTTTTTTATTTAACCCTTTTACGATGTGCTATATTATTAGATGCACCGGTGCGTCAATATTTAAGTAGCGCACTGAACTATATATATTTTTAAAATAACCCTACCACGGTGCACCATTTTTTAGAGCAATGGTGCGCACCAATGCATCAATATTTAAGTAGCACACTAGAGGTTTTTTTTTAAAATAACCCTACCATAGTGTGTCATTTGTTAGAGAACCAGTGCATACGTAGTAGAAATTTCATTGGTGCATTATGTATTTATAAAATCACCATAAAAAAAAATCCACTAAAACCTCTGCCTGCTTGCCTCCACTATAAACAAATTTTTGGGCTATTTTTATAGGGGCTTCCGCAAAAACCTCCTCTAGAGGGTCTTTTCCTTGTAGTAGGAGTGCTCACATTAGACTTCTCAAATCTCTTGATCTATTTCCGCACCAGGAAATACACTTACAGACATACAACCTACATTACCAACAAAATCCATCCCCTCTCATGGATGCTCTCATACACAACATGGTCGATGCTCTTTCCCAACACCAGGCTCTCTCTTGTTGTCCAAAAAATCTATTTGTAAAAATTGTCCTCTCCTACTCAGATTTCGTTTTCTTCTTCCTCCATTCTTACTTGACTCTCACCCCCCCCCCACGATTATTGTACTCATCCCATGCTTCATGAACTAGGTGATATGACTCTCCCATCAACCTCTTACATGAATTCAACGATTTGAGTGTCTAAGAAGTCAAAGAAGGATTAGATGGTAATGACACATCAACTTAGGAAAATGACATGGGTTCTCCCTTGGACCCCCTTTTATCCCACTCTATTGTGGAATCATAGCCCCCCAATGTTACTTCCCCTCTCATGTCATAACCAACAATGTGTTTTTATTAATAAATGTATGTACATATTAGAATACTAGGCTCTCTGACCCAAAACCTTACTTGGTCACCAGCCTTAGTCACATGTGCACAATTATATTACAATTTACAGGGATTAAAACTTGGGATGTTATAGACGAATCATCAAATAATGTGACTCGTGCCTCCAAATATGAAGATAAGGTTGGCCACTCCATGAAGCATGATGTGGCATCACATGACAAATCCATGTGCATGAAAAATCACCCAAGAAGGCTTAAGGAATTAGAGAGAGGTTCCCTCCAAGCTCGCAATGCAAAATAATATGTAGAGGCCCCTCATGAGGTGGTTTTAAAAGATCTCAAGTGCTAAATACATGTCAAAAAACCCAAAGTTCTAGGGAGACAATCACCTAGGCCAAAGTGTGACAAACACATAAGTAGATCCATGCTTAGGCTACAAGGGAAGTGTGCTCTCTAGGTATGATAACCTTTACAATACATTAGAAAAACTTTTGCATAATGATAAAGTTAAAAAACCTAGGGGTTCCCTAAGTCACGTGTCCTGGTAGGTCCACCCCAAGACCCCCATAGACCCACCTCAACCAAAAATGGATTTTAGGAGATGGTTCGTATGAGCCATAAGAGTAGGGATTATCTTGAAATGGGGACTAAGAGGACATTCCATGACAAACCACAAGGGACTAGAAAAACCACCTAGATGAAAAAAACACTTTACATAGATCACTAAGCTTGGTCTAGTAACAATACGTGAGACACATAGTCATGACTTTTGACTGATCGTGATACATAATATAATCCCTGTGATGGAACAACATATCATGGAACCTTGGGCTCAAATATCATCTCAAATCATGCACGATATTGGCTTAGATGTTGGGACAAATCTAAAAAAAAAAATTGGTGCTCCTAATGTGAAACTTCGGGGTAATTCAATTTTTCTTTTTATCTTGTGAAGTATTCAACCTAATTGGTCAATGGGTGCGGTTTACTAGTCACTTTTCATTATTTATTGATTCAATGCATCTTATGCTGATGTTGGGTGCATTGCATAAGATGAAAGCAATGACAATGAATTCAATTCAATGCATATTACAATGTTGTTGGATGTGGTGCATAATATGAGAGAGGTGACAATGATTACAATGAGGCAATGGAACTATATCTACCTTGTAATATAGGCTTCAATGCAAGATATTGATAAGTATCTATTCCCAAATGTTATTTTCTAAAGGTTGACAATCCAAGATTCCCATCTTAGACTTAAGGCATTTCAAAAGGCACTTCGTTACCAATATCTTTTAAGGATGTCAAGAAACTTGTAATACACCCAAATTATGTTTTAAAGACAAGTTCAAGTGAAAGATAAACCATGAGAGATGCAAACTTGAAGTAAGACACACATTGATCTTAATATGTGAAGCTTTAAGATGAATTGCAATTTGTGTTTAAATATAGACAAGTCCAAATAGTGTTTGGACTTGTCTAATTACCAAATTTGATTTATTGAATTAAAATGTAAATTTCAGATTTGCATTTAGAACAAGTCAACCCAAAGATAAGATACACACTTGAAATGAACACTTAAGGTTAGATTACAACTAGGAATTGAAAGATAATCAATGAAATACTTCCAAATATGATTACAACAAGTCTAATGTAAGAGATAATTTATGTAATGGAATTAGACTTGATTCAATAGTAAATCCAACTTATGTTCTTTAAGATGTTACCTTGGATTTACTTGAATTTAGCAAGATTATTCCTTAAGTGAAAGATAAACATTTAAAACAACAAATTAAGGTGAAATCACAACTAGAACTTCCAATAAATCTTGAAGAACTAATTCTAACTTGTGGTAATTGATCAAGTCTAAACTAAGATCTTATATGATAAAATTGAACCGAACTTGATTTTAATGTATATCTGATTTTTATTATTCTAAGACAAATTCCAGATTTACATAAACAAGATAAATTACCCATAAATCAAAATATGAAACTCGAAATACTAGATTTAGGGAAAGACTTCAATTATGAAAAATGAGAACTTTTAAAATAAACCCTAATTGAAACAATAAAAAATAAATTTACTTGAAATTTAAACAACTAGACTCGGAATGAAATCCAATCTAATGATATTCATTGAATTTCTTTTAGATTAAATAAAAATGGATATTTTTATATATTTGGTGGTTTATGGGAGAAGACAAGTGCCTAAATCCAAGGGCTAATGGGGTCAATAAGGACTTCTTCTAAATGGATTACCTTCTCAATGGATTAGAGAAGGAGGCAAGGGTATGAAATACACAATAGCCTCGTCTCTAATCAGGATGAAAATATAAACCAAGACCCTACAAGGAATGAGTCCAAGATGGAGAAACCTTCAATTAGCAAAATCAACTTTAACCTAGTAATTGAAACTAATTACCTTGCTAGAATTCCTAGATGATATACGAAGCAGGAAATTTATAAACAATTATTAAATTAATAAAGAGGAAAAGGGGAGGAGTTACCTCACATGCAATGCTCCTTCAAAATGGTAGAGTTTACCCTTCAAATGGACCGATTTGCTAATTTGGCCTATGTAGGAGACTTGACATCCACATTCAATCTTGAAAGAAAAATAATAAAAGCCAAGGGATAAGAACTTGAACCAACACTAAATCACCTCAATACATGTTCAACAAAGTATTATAAAAAAATGCTAATCAACAACAAATAAAGCTATGAGGGGGAGCCTCTTATATAGAGAGGAGGCTCAACAACCCTCTTATCACATAGTATTTTTGTACTTATATCTAGCCTAGGAGATCATAAAAAAGTCTTATCCTCCAACTAACTATGAGGACAAGGTCAAAAATACATAAACTAATAAAGTAGTTATACCATGTGTACAAGAATATTCAAAGAAAGAGGATGTCCCACCCAAAATATAAAGAAGAGGCTCAAAGGGATCCAATGTTCCTTCTCAATGCATGGTAGCCACTTCAATCACCTCCTCAAATATGGAACAATCCAAGAAATCAACAAAATGGCCAATGAAAAAGGACCTCTAAGACACACGTGTAGCACATGGGAGCTCTAAAGATGGATGACTCATCAAAAAATGACATCCAACAATCATATGTGAATCCTCCAAGGTGTAAAAACCTCTCAAATTTGATGCTAACCACTTCCCTCAAGTGTAGGAAGGTCAAAACCTCTCACATGTGCCAAGGAAAAGCTTCAATGGTCTAATAATTTACTCTCCAAGGTGGATGATGTAACATAACTAGATCCTACACTGAATCTCATTATGACCAAAATGTCATACAATAGATCTGATATAAAAAATTAAAAATAGAAAATATGTGTGTGACATGACATACAAACTCATGCAACTTGCATTAATTATAAATTCACGAATGCAAAATATTAAGTCATATACAACAACATTCAAACATTAAAATACAAAGTGTAACACAACAATAATACACACCATTTAACATAAAAAATAATACACAACATTTTACACAGTAAATAATATGGTGACCAACACACTTATTTTTAAAAACATTTTTCACCAACTCGTTGTGTATGAGGGACATTCCTCCCAACCCTAGGTTTTGTTGTTCCATTTCTCTCAACATTAGGCCGCCCCCGAGCTGGGGCTATGAGTCCACAGGGAGGTATGGTTCTCATGGATGACCATTGTCCTCACACAACCCAATACCTAGATTTATAACTCCAACAACAATTCCAATCCACCAACTCTCTTTCCCCTCAACTTGCATAACCCAAGGAATGAGATCCCCTTCTCTGCCATGCAGTCCCTCAAGCTATCCCACTTCCCTCTAGGGTTGCAACACATGGTTGGCCAGGAAATATCTTAGCCGAGGACTCTGTGATTTCTCAGTTGTCCCAAGAGTGCTCACATCATAATTGACAAGGCTCTTGAGTTATTTCCTCACCAGGAAATACACTTACAGAAACACAACCTACATTACCAACAAAACCCATTCCCTCTCATGGATGCTCTCATACACAACACGGTCAGTGCTCTTTCCCAACACCAAGCTCTCTCTTGTTGTCTAGAAGATTTGTTTGTAAAAATTGTCCTCTCTCCTACTCATATTTGATTTTCCTCTTCCTATATGCTTTCTTGACTCTCACTCCCCCCCCATGATGATTGTACTCAACCCATGCATTCAATAACTACGTGATATGGATCTCCCATCAACCTCTTATATGAATTCAACGATTTGAGTGTCTAAGAAGTCAAAGAAGGATTAGATGGTAATGACACATTAACTTAGGAAAATGACATGGGTTTTCCCTTGGACCTCCGTTTAGCCCCCTCTCTTGTGGAATCATAGCCCCTCCCCCCAATGTCACCACCCCTTTCAGATCATAGACAACAATGTATTTTTATTATTCATTGTATGCACATATTACAATACTAGGCTCTTCGACCCAAAACATTACTTGGTCACTCGCCTAAATCACATGTGCACAGTTATATTACAATTTATAGGGACTAAAACTTGGGATGTTATAGATGACTCATCAAATAATGTGACACATGCCTCCAAATATGAATATAAGGTTGAGTACTCCATGAAGGATGATGTGGCATCACATGACAAACCCATGTGCATGAAAAACCATCCACAAAAGATGAAGGCATTAGAGAAAGGAGCCCTCCAAGTTCTCAGTGCATAAACATATGTAGAGGCCCCTCAAGAGGTCGTTTTACATGTAGAGGCCCCTCAAGTGATAAATACATGTCAAAAAACACAAAGTGCTAGAGAGACAATCACCTAGGCCAAAGTGTGACAAATACATAAGTAGATCCATGCTTAGGCTAGAAGGTAAATGTGCTCTCTAGATATGATAACCTCTACAATACATTAGAACAACTTTTACATAATGGTAAAGTGAAACAACCTATGGGTTCCCTAAGTCATGTGTCCTAATAGGTCCACTCCAAGACCCCCATAGACCCACCTCAACCACAAATGAATTTTAGGAGATGGTTCATATGAGCCATAAGAGCAGGGATTATCTTGAAATGGGGACTAAGAGGACATTCCATGACAAACCACAAGGGACTAGAAAAACCACCTAGATGAAAAAAACACTTTACATAGATCACTAAGCATGGTCTAGTAACAATACATGAGACACACGGTCATGACTTTTGACTGATTGTGATACATAATATAATCCCTGTGATGGCACAACATATCATGGAACCTTGGGCTCAAACATCATCTCAAATCATGCATGATATTGGCTCAGTTGTTGGGACAAATCTGGAGAAAAAGTTTGGTACTCCTAATGTGAAACTTCAAGGTAACATGGTTTTTAAAGTCACTTTTTATATTTGAATAGGTAGGGTAATTTTATAATTTGGGTAGTTGCAAGCACATATCTCAGGGATTCCATTTCTATGTTTTATGTGATTACTATGAAAGTTTTTTATATGTTAAACTACAATAAGATATTTGGTAATTCAATTTTTTTTTTATCTTGTGAAGTCTTCAACCTAATTGGTCAATGGGTGGGATTTACTAGTAACTTTTCATGTATTTATTGATTCAATGCATCTTATGTTGATGTTGCATGCATTGCATAAGATCAAAGCAATGACAATGACTTCAATTCAATGCATCTTACAATGATGTTGGGTGTGGTGCATAATATGAGAGTGGTGACAATGATTTCAATGAGGCAATGAAAATTTATCTAGCTTGTAATATAGGTTCTAGTGCAGCCCCCGGGGTGTAGGGAAGTCGTTGATGGAATGCACTGTTAAGGAACTCTATTATGTGAAGTCACCAGTTCAAAACCCCAGATTACCTTGTGTGTTGTGTATGGGACTTTGTAGACACATCTGAAGGTTATAGTAGTAGTAATCGAATAACACAACCACGTGTCATGCGAGTATGTACCCTACTAATTATTGATTCTGCGAATAATATATATATATAAGTTGCAATGCAAAATATTAATAAAAATATGTTCCCAAAATGTTATTTGCTAAAGGTTGACATTCCAAAATGCTCACTTAAGGAATTTCATAATGCACTTCATTACCGATATGTTTGAAGGTGTTTGAAGGATGTCAAGCAAAGTCTAACCAATTAACTACTCGGTTAAAGTACATTCTATGGAAATGAAATTAGAGATATTTTAAAGCAAAGTCTAACCAATTAAATGCTCTATTAAAGTAAATTCTATGGAAATGAAATTAGAGATATTTTAATTTACTCTCATCTAGTTACTTTAAATTAATTTAGTTTCGTGGGCATATAAGTCTATGCAAAATGACCATTTTTCAAAAACCAAATTGTCTTTTACTTCAAAACAAACTAGAACACTAAACAATACATTGAAATTGCACTTTAGGCAATATAGAAAAGATGTTGCGTAGCTCGACAATGTCTAAGAAGAGAGTGCTTACTTAAAGGTGTATTTTTATTGTTTATGGATTTATTGTTTATTGTGAAGTTTTGAAATGTCCAACATTTCAAGTGAATACTCCACTCTAAAACTGTCATTTTTATTTTTATTTTTGAGTGCCATTTAAATATTATGTGGCATATGTGTTTTTGTTCATTTTTATTGTAAATACAAAAGCATCCCATTCACAACATAAAATTATTATGAAATTGCATTTAACATAACATCATCAAACTGTTTCACATGGAATACGACACCATTTCTCGTCATTTAAATATTATGTGTTATATGTGTTTTTGTTCATTTTTATTGTAAATGCAAAAGCATCCCAGGCACAACATAAAACTATTATGAAATTGTATTTAACATAACATCATCAAATTGTTTCACATGGAATACAACACCATTAAAAACATAAACAAAAAAACTTAACAAATTACCTTGATATAACAACTTGCACACAATTTCAATTTTGAAAATCACCAAATAAGAAGTTCCAACTTCTTTCTATGCCTCGATTCCACATAGATCTAATCATTGTACAAAAATAATCAACCAAACACTAAGTAGTAGGCATGCAATGATGCCAATTTAGCTACAACCTACTGGAAAGGGAAAAAATAGTATGGTGTTGTAAAAATAATAACAGAAGTTATGGATTGTGAAATTTGAAATAACTATTGTTATTAATATAATGAAATAATAAATATTACTGAATTATTTTGGATTTGTTTTTTTAAATAGAAACTACTAATGTTTTCTAAAATGAAATAAAATAGAGCTTGTGAGAGGTGGGCCACACCCATGTTTATTCTTATTATCAAACACAGGTGGGAAGGTATTTAAATGTGGATTGTCAAAAACCAAATATAATGAGAAAATAAGTGTGCAAGAAGGTATTTTCTAGCTTCAGCCAAATGAAGACAATTTCCATCACTACAATTGCAATTTAATATTGATGAGCCTTACCTCTCTGAGTAGTTGCATGCAGGTTTTGGGTAGTGTTTCTAAATCCTTGATCTTTTCTTCCTTCTCAACCTTCACTTTTCAACATGCAGGATGTGATGCGATCCAATTTCCAAAGAATCCCTATGACTTGTAAGTTGTGAGCTTGTAGGTGTTGCACAACCTGTGATATAATTTTTGTAACTTATGCAATGTGCTATACATGCAACTTCCAAGTTGCAACCTCCATATGCTATAGAATTTGTAACATGTACTATGCATGGCCTTTGTTATAGAATTTATAACTTGTGTTATGTATTCTTTACACAAAAATCAACATTCAAATTTAGGAAATTGTTATTATATATATATATATATATATATATATATATATATATATATATATATGGACAATTTTTTTATTTGCCCATTAAATTAACTATTTGAAAAACTCAAATTTAACCACGGATACAAAGCTAATATGTTGTAAAAGAGTGTTGAATTTTGTATTTATAAGAAGATTGGTAAGTAATCCTTACACACAAGAGAGAAGATAATGAATATAAATTACATCTTTTCTCTTCATCTCCCTGATTTCCTCTTATCCCTTTGTTTTCTAGGTTTAACTTATCCTCTTTAACTACTGAGCCACACCAACCCTTAACATGGCTGGATTTTTGGAGTGCCTTAAAAACACACTCTGTCACCAACTGTCCTACACCTAGGGGACTCTTTATCTAAATTATTATTGTCTCATATTATTTATATTATTTCTCGTACCTAATTAAATAAATCTTTAACTTTATTATTATCTCATATTAAATACAATAAATACTTTTTACTTTAATTTATTTCATTCTATTATTAACTTATTATGCCGAAAGGTGTATACCTATTGGAGATGGGCACAATTAATCAACTTTTAATCTAAAATTCTAATCTGATGTCTAACAATTAAGGATGTTGGCATATTCTTAGTCATCCTCCCAAATCAATGAATGTGATTTACTCTTCATAACTTCCTTGTATTTCTGAATGCATCAGTTAACCTATTTAATTTTTAACATTTACCTAATCATATTAATAAATTACTATACCACCATATGATTGCCACGTTTAACTGATTAACCTTTGGAATTACCACATTTAAGATTAACTTTTAAATTTCCTCAGCTCCATGTGTGTTTCAGCTATGCATTACTTCACCATTAAACTTTTATCTTCCATTTTTGGGTTCGCTTCCACAGATACGGACTGCCTAGCTACCATCTTGGCTGGTTTGCTTCGTCTGCACATTATCTACTCCCATACAGCTACGGACTACCCCAGCTACCATATTGGTTGGTTCCCTTCCTCTGCCCACTATCTAGAAAAATTGATAGAGAGCCATTGGCGACCTAGCTCGACTCATATTCTTTTAACTTTGCATGTTGTTTAATTATGAAATCTACATCCATTTTCTGTGATCCTAGAACCCATAAAATCTCTAGGAACACTGGGAACACTGAGAGTAATCTCGCAAGTCATTTGTTGTGTACTCATGATTTTACAAATTTAATCTGGATTCCTTTCAATTAAAATCCGTTGTTTAGACTCATCAATCGAGCTTTTGTTGAAGAGTTCCCAATGAGAGCCTCATTGTTGGCATTCGGCGTGATCCAGCTATGGATTGACATTCCTCTTGGTAGATTGTCTTTGGTTCGAGCTTAAGTGTAGTAGTGTTTTGTGGGAGGCTCGTCGCCCTGTGGAGGTCAAGTCTCGTGAGAATAACAACCCCGTGGCAGATTGCCTTCGGTTCTAGCTTATAGTGTAATGGTGCTGTGTGGAGGGCTCGTCGCCCTCTGGAGGTCAAGTCTCCTGAGAATAATCTTGTCATAGTTTTCATTCGGTTCATGCTTTAGTGTAACCGTGTTGTGTGCATGACTCGTCGCTTTGTGGAGGCAAAGTCTCATGGAAATAACCATGTGGCAGTTTTCCTTCAGTTTGGACATTGCTGTGTGGAAGGCTCGGCGCCCTGTGGAGACAAAAAATCCTAAGAATCCATGCTTCCACTCCATTGATAACCATCCTCCAAATGTATTGATTAAAGCTAGGCTAATTTGTTTTGCCGAAATCAAACCAATAGAAAATGTGTTCTTATGAATGTGTTCTTATGGTGGTTACATGGGAATAGAAATCCCAACGTCGACTGTATGATTGAAGCGGCATCGTATCAATGAAATTTTGGTAACCGGCTCATTTGCAGCGACGTTTGATACGGCTACTCAAATCGTCAATTAAAAACCTTAATTAGGGTTAGTGTTTATGCTAAAATTAGATTTAGTAAATGGAATATGTCTTTCGGCGTTCATCAGCCACAATTATGTGGTTGTGCTAGTAATAAATATATTTGGTTTTGGAGGTTTCAAAACCTCACATATTTCTTATCTAAAAAATGGTTGACCCTAAAATCTTATTTCCAAATAATTTTCTCTCTTCTAAAATTTTATTTCCAAACATTTTTTCCTCTCTTCTAAAATTCTATTTCCAAAATTTTCATTATAGCAAAGTTAAGTTAAGGGTA
The DNA here is from genome assembly GCA_009831015.1 of Picea engelmannii. Taxonomy (NCBI): domain Eukaryota; kingdom Viridiplantae; phylum Streptophyta; class Pinopsida; order Pinales; family Pinaceae; genus Picea; species Picea engelmannii. Next base: position 234,521 of record ML776798.1, read on the forward strand.
AGACAAAACTCCAAACTTATTAACCATATTTATTGCCTCATTTTCCTGCTAATAATCACCCTCGCGAGAGTCCTTGAACTATGAACCATTCCCTGCACAACCATCCCGTAAATTTGTTATTCAATTTATGCATGATATAGGGAATCTGTATTTTAGGTGGGAAATCAAGGGAGTGGGCTAACTCACGAGCAATTTTTTTTTTCGAGTTAATTTTCAGGCAGGTCTTTCCCCGATGCAGTTTTAAATTTTCTGTCTATTCAAAATTCTGATAGATTTTTTGAGTATCTGAGTTGGTTTAAAATGGGGCAAAACCCTTGGATTATAGTTTTGAAATGCATGAAACTTTGATCCATGTGAAACTCGGACTATTCCTGAAAATCTTGCCGAATTCAAACCCAATTTTTTAAAAGACTCTGTTTTCTCCCTAGTTAACCTACTCCGAAAATCAAGTCTCTATGAACTATTTACCTGAAAATTTGGAGCTTATGAGTAGGTTGACCAAAAGATAATGCCCTCAACAACTTCTCGTGTGGCCTTAAGCTAACTTAAATTTTTATCTTTGAGATACTAAGTGATAAATGTTCTTACTATAAAGTCCCTGCCGTTTAGTACGACAACAAACCTCTTATAACAAGTGCAATTTTTTTTTTGGTGTGTGCGCATGTGTACAAGGGTAATAAAGACATTCTACTCTGCCTCGCAACATGACGACGAACATGACGCATGCAATTGTGACCACAAAATAATGACCTAAGACGCACATCAAGCATCCAGAAGCAAACAAAAACAGTCAACCAACAACAAAATAAGACTGACTACCCACCCGTCCTACCCTGCAATGGTTAGGAACTCCAGGACACATACGCAACGCTCAAGCCCAGGTTCCCATCGATTTTGACCATTTAAGGTCTCAGGGTTGGCGATTGTTCTGAGGAACAAGAAGGTGTCTACATCTCGCCGGACACAAGAAGACCAAGCCAATAAGCAAGGACAATCGTTAATTAATAATAAACAACCCCCTCCACGGAAGGCGCAAGCTAAAAACAACTTCTCTAAATCGCGATCAATCATCGAGTCAAGCTAGTCAATATTCATCGTCTGTTCTAGTCATTAACACGAGCCCATCTTAGCATGCCTAAATGCAAAATATCATCAAGGTACAATCTAAATTAGCCCTTAAAAAAATTCATGTTTGCAATTTTAAATTATAAGTGTCATCAAAGTTCCATCTAAATCAATATGCCTTAAATCATTATTATTGTATAAGTATTCTATTTGAAAATCATGATCTAAAAATCATGTAGTTATATATATAACAATATATCAAGAATTAGATTATTCACCTCTTAACAATCCTTACACTAAATTCCTCATCCCACAAATAATAACAGTAATAATAATTGTTATTACTATTATTATTAATTAATAAAAATTAACACCTCGATACTTTAAACATGTTAATCATAACAATCTTAAACCATTCATGACCATATAAAGATATCTAAATACAGATTTTATAATACTCATACACCTCATCCATTTTGATTAAATAAAAGAATCTACACTATAATGGTTCATGTACATTTCGATACACCTATAACATGACAGAATAATAAAAGTCTGATTAAAAGATATTATTGACTAAATTAAAGCGAAGAATTGGGGCAGTAATTGCACTGGGAGTGAGTGTAGCTGCAGAGGAAATTAAAGTTTTATAATTATTTTATATTATTCCTTTTTTCAAGGGAACGGGCTCCACATGTTTGCATTACCCGGGCGCATAATTTCTGGCATAAAATAAGGAACGTTTCAACTCAATTACCAAAGGAGAATAGTTACTAAATTCAGTAATTAAGGAACATAATCCTTTTATTTAGAAGCTTGCTCCTGAGTTTGAATTGAAGGGATAGATTTTTTTTTGTTTCTTATCTAAAATTGCATAAAACATTGATTATTATAGCATCCACCTAACATTCCAGAAATCAATGAAAATTTTAAGGAGGAAGGGCATCGTTGCCAGGAACAAAATTCGAACATGTTTTCTAGGAACCGAATTCAAACGCAGGCATGGCGTCAAACCTGGTCTTCCTCACCCAAGGGATAAGTCCCAACATTGAATCACGGTTGTAGAGGGAAAAACGAAAGTCTCCCTTGTTCTAAGCTAACAAAACAGTATCTGTTCAGTGTATAAAGTCCAAGAAAACGCCAAGGTACCAGTTTCCACAGAGTACACGGAAAGGATAACGGTGTCACTGAAATTCGTTTGTCTGAAAAGCAATGGTAGATCGCCTATGAAATCGACAAGAACTCATTAAATTCGGTGTGATGGGTCTATTGGGCGCGTGGCTAAACACCTCTAAGAACACAGGTCTGCATAACCAAAATCAGAAGGAGTAAATCAAGGTTGGGAAAAGGAGACTGGCAGCGACTACCCTCACACAGTGAATGTGGACGCGAATTTACACCTAAAGGTATGGGAACAATAACAACAAAAGACTCATACATGCAATGGAAGGCTGCGAGCACGAGGAAGGTAACAGGATGGTTCCTTTAGTTCGAGGGTTCCATAATAAAGAGGAATCATTCTTTTTGTGTTATGTGCAGAAAAATGCCCAAGCGACATATTGGTTCGCAACAAAAAAAATGCAGGCCAAGGTTAAGAGTGCAGAGAAACATTATAAAATCGTAGAGAATCGCTATCCTGTAAACATTATAAAAATGCAGAGAAACATTATAAAATTGCTATCCTTTAAACATTATAAAATCACAGAGAAATTGTTGGAATATATATAATTGCTTTCTGAAATAAGGATATATGCATTCGCTGGTGTATGTATAAATGCTTTCTGAAATAAGGAATTATGCCTTCACTGGTATATACATAAATGTCTTCTGAAATAAGGAAATATGCATTCGCTGGTATATACATAAATGCTTTCTGAAATAAGGGAATATGCAGTCACTATTTAATTAAATGAATGAATAGGAAGTCAATAGATAAGAAAAGTGTAGTGCAGATAGAGGATCATGCTGGCAGAAACACCGATGAATCACACATTAGCTAAGGGATAAGACTGTCATGTAATAATAGGAAATCACAAACCCCAAAGATAAGGCCTCCATTCAATCATTTACAGTCAATGTGTAAATTCAGATCCAGGCTTGAACAGTCAAATCAAGCTGCCATACAACGGGTAACGGTCAATCGTAGAGAACAACATACCCTCTGAAAACAAAGAGGGGATACAAACACAGAAGGTAACGAATTGATTGCAAGAAGAGGGGATAAACAATGCAGAGGTATTCAAACTCAAGAAGGCTCACGACAATCATTTAGCCAAGGACAAACAATGGAGGTAGACGGCAGGGCATTGAGATCCATAGGTCTTTTAACGCTAAGGCGACAACCGTAGATCAGGCTCCTGGCCGACTGCTCAGGCGAGGACTGGTGAGCTAGGGATGAAGGATAACAACCTCAAGGTCAAAATCAACACACAGGGTGGTCACAACATGCGGGAAGATGAAGGTCACATAAATCAATCAACCAATCATTCAACTAGGCTATAAAATTTCAGTCATGAAACTAGTCAAATAGTTTACCTACCCAATACACAAGCAGATCTAAAACATACATCCTACAACATTCTATCAATCAACTGAAAAAGCGTATTGTTGCATGTTTGTCTGCTCCGAGTGATGTTCACGCGCTTCGTGCAACTCCTGCTCGTTGGCCGTCGAGACTACACCAGTACCTCCCAGCCAACGCTAGGGGTACTCTTGTTCCCCCTTAGCCCCTCGAGCCACAAAGGGGCCACACACACTATCTAGAGGTTTTTTCTAGCTCCCATCTCGCCTCGTAAGGCCGAGCTACCACTCCTCTCCGAGCTGGGTATCCCAACTCCCCACAAGTGAATTAGTCAAGTCGTTATTTCTACAACATAACGTTATGCAAACATAAGATGATCCTTTCTCCTTATCCTCCCTTTATTTTATAGAGTTTTGAACTTCCTTTCTTTCCTAAAATCTCATTTAATTAAAATTTTTAAAAATAAAATCCCAAAATTTCCTCTCCGTACAAGTGTCCCTCATCCCCTACGATCCTCCATGAATTAATTTCTTTAATTAAGTGATTATCTTTATTTCCCTCACCCACCTAGAGTTACTCCTAGAATCACTCCTAGGTGTCCCTAGATTCCCTTACAGGTTTTAAAGGCTTTCCCTATTATGAAGTTGCTAATTCAGTTTAAAATTAGAAGGCTCTTAAATGTAGATTCTTTACTAAGTTGACTTCCCGCTTTTTCCCTTAAGTTCCCCTTTTTCCTTTTTATGTTACCTCTTTTCCCTAGTTTCCTATTTTTTATTTTCCCTCTTTCCCCTTTTACTTAGAACTAAAAAAGGCAGGTGTGGAATATAACCCCTTTTCCCTTTTATCATTAATTTAGTATCTTTTAAATTATCAAATGATAAAATAATTAATTCCCTCTTTACTTTTTATATCCACAGATTTTATTTCTTATGAATAATCTTATTTCTTACTCCCTTCATGTTACAAAATTTTATGAAGGCCAGAATTATTATTTAAGTGGTTTTTATTTTAAATTTTATTATTTTATTTATTTTATCTTTTTATTTTTTATTTTTTATTTTTTTATTATTATTATATTATTTTTTTAAAGGTATACAAAATTTTACCCCTAGCGAAATTTTAGACTTAGTACTTAGATTTTGTATTGGGCGACATTTAATTAGGGAAATTGTTTTAAAATTTCTTAGCCTGTTATTTGCCTTAGGACCATCTAGGTTCATCCCTCTATCATCATCAATGCGACGTTCCCTTCAGGATGCACTAGGTGCTCCAAGGGTGCCACTTGCCTCATTTGTTCCCTTGTGTGGCATTCCATTCAGGACACACTACGTGCTCCAAGGGTGCCACTCGCCTCTTGACTGATTGGTAGACATCAATAACCTCTGGAGTCAAGACTCCGCTAGGTGAGCTTGTGGGAGACTAAGGACCTTTAAGGAATAAGGCCCCCTCTTTATTGCACGCCCCTTAGAATCATCGTGAGTGACTGTCGCAGTCTACCCTCACGACATCGTGGGTTCTCTCGAACTAGGTAATCGTTAACCTACAGTTCAAGCCACGATGGGAGTGCTAGTAGGCTGTGGCATGGCTGTTGTCCACACCTCTCCCTCAACATCTCTGGTAGTTATGTGTGACCCCTTTACTCCATATGTGAGTCTGTTCGGCAAGCTATCGTCAGCCTGCATCATCAACAAATCATGTCATAACATATCCATATCATAGTAAAATAATCAAACCCCAATGTTACACTCCCTTACTCGATCCAGAGTCGAAGGGGTTCCATCGATGCCTCTACATCCTCAAGGTCCAAAACCCTACACACTAAGTAAAACTGAGTCAATAGCACTTGTCTATGTAAATGTAGTAAAACAACATGTCATCTACCCATAACGCATCATAATCAAAGTCAAATGTTTTAATATCATAATAATCTAGATCACTTGTGAGCAAGTGTCCTCAAAGAATAAGTTCACTCAGTGCGCCAGAGTGGGATGTTACATACACCCCCTCTTGGTCTAAAATTCGTCCCGAAGTTTCATAGTATAAATGCGCGAAATAAAGTGTATCACAGTATCATATGTCTATCCATCAAACAAAAATGGGAACTATTGGTGCATATCATATGCGTCCTCCCAGGTCACCGAGTGTGGACTATAATTGTCCCACTAGACCTTGACCTGATCTACCGTTCGACATCATAGTTGTCGAGTGCAATGATCCAAGATGCGAACCGGCTCAGTCGTGAGTGCTCCCTCGTCTGATACCTGCAAGGAACTCATGTCAATAACATGTGTAGGATCACTAATATAATGTCTCAATGTAGATACATGAAAAACATTGTGCATATGCCTCAAAGAATCAGGCAAGGCTAGTCGATAGGCCACGGGCCCCTTTCTCTCCACAATCTCGAAGGGTCCCACGAACCTAGGAGAGAGTTTATCTCCCTTCCAAAACTTGATCGAACTCTTATGCGGTTTAACCCGCAATAATACTCGATCACCGACCTCGTAACTACGATCGACACAACGCGCATCAACATAACTCTTTTGTCGATCATGTGCTTCTTTAATCCTTTGTCTTATTGTTTACATTTTCTCTTCCATTTCTTGGATCGCTTCTGGTCCCACTAGGACCCTATCCTCAAGCTGATCCCAACTCAAAGGCATCTGACACGGTTTCCCATAAAGAAACTCGAAAGGCACCATTTTAATGGTGCTCTCGTAACTGTTGTTGTAAGCGAACTCTACTAGTGGCAAGAATTCTTCCCAATGCTTTTGTTGGTCCATCACATACATGCGCAACACATCCTCCAAGGTTTGGTTCGTTTGTTCGATCTACCTGTCAGTCTCCGAGTGATATTCCATACTAAAGTTAAGTTGGCTTCCCAAGGCCTCTTGGAAACTCGTCCCAAATCATCCAATAAACATCAATCCTCGATCAGATATAATCCTCTTAGGCATGCCATGCAGCCTCACAATCTCACTGATGAAAACTCTAGCTATGTCAGGTCCCTGATATGTCATATGCACAGGAATAAAGTGAGCACTTTTCGTCAGAGTGTCTACTACTACGAAAATCGAGTCATGTCTCCTTGCCGTCAATGGCAATCAAAAAATAAAATCCATCGAAATAACCTCCCCTTTCGATTCCAGAATGGCATGTGGTTGTAGTAATCTTGTTGGGTGTCTATGTTCAGCCTTTACCTGCTGACATTCTAGACATCTGACCACATAGTTGACTATGTCGGCCTTCATTCCCTTCCAGAAGAATAAGGGTTTAAGGTTTTCCCTCATCTTCGTGACTCCCGGATGAGCCATGTATACTGCTCTATGAGCCTCGCTCAGGATCAACATCCTCAACTTGTCGTCTGGCGATACATACATCCGATTTTTAAACCTCAATAATCTATCGCTATCAAACGAAAATCCTTCAAATCGTGGTACCATCATTGTGTTTTGTCCGATAAAACCCTCGACCTCTTTGTACCAGTCATCGTCACACTGTAAAACTAGAATCTTTTCACGTAGATTCGTTTGAAGAGGCAGCACCGAAAATATGTGTGGTATTCGACTCAAAGCATCCGCCACTCGGTTCATTGTTCCTTTTACGTAAGTAATCTCGAAGTCGTACTCACTAAGCAATTCCGACCAATGCCATTGTCGCGTGTTCAGGCCACTTTGCGTAAATAAGTGTTGTAGTCCAGAATGGTCAGTATTTAGTTCAAATTTTCATCCAAAAAGGTAATTTCTCCAAACCTTCAAGGCATAAACGATGGATAACAACTCCAAATCGTGCATCGCGTAGTTCTCCTCATGCCTTCTCAGTTTCCTCGAGATGTAAGCAATCACTCATCCGTCTTGCATCAAGACTCTGCCTAAGCCTTCCTTGGATGCGTAAGTGCATACCAAGAAGTCTGTGTCCATGTCAAGGACCTTTAGTATCGGTGTTGTTGTCAACAACTCCTTAAGCCTCCAAAATACGTCCGCGCATTTCTCGGTCCAAACAAACTTCTTTTTTTTCTTTTGCAATTCCATGATCGGATTTGCTATCTTCGAAAATCCCTCGACGAACCGTCGATAGTATCCTACTAAACCCATGAAGCTACACACTTTTGGGACATTCATAGGCGCAGGCCATTCCATGATAGCCTCAACCTTTGCTAGATCCATGGCGATGCCTTCGCCGGAGATGACATGCCCTAAGTAGTGAATCTTCGATTGGTAAAAAGAGCATTTGGACAACTTCCCATACAATTTGTGCTCTCACAGACACTGTAGCACCAAGCGCAAGTGTTCATCATGCTCCTCTGTCATCCGAGTGTAGATCAAAATATCGTCAATGAATACTTGGACGAACTTGTCCAAGTACTCGCGGAACACCCCATTCATCAAACTCATAAATACCCCTGGGGCGTTTGTTAGTCCAAACGGTAAAACAATAAACTTGTAATTTCCAAACCTTGTCTTAAAGGCGGTCTTAGGGACGTCATCTTCATTAATTCGTAACTAGTGGTATCCTAATCACAAATCAATCTTGGAGAACACCGTCGCACCCTTCATTTGATCGAATAGATCATCAATTCTCAGCAATGGATACTGATTCTTGATTGTAGCCTTGTTCATTTGCTGGTAGTCAATGCAAAGCCTCCATGATACATCCTTCTTTCGTATGAAAATAACAGGTGCACCCCATGGTGACACACTAGGACGTATCAGTCCCAGGTCCAACAACTCCTTCAGTTGCATTTTCAACTCTTGTAACTCTGGGGGCGACATCCGATAAGGAATTCTTGCTATTGGTTCAGTCCCCGATTTTAGGTCTATGGTAAACTCCAACTCCCTCTCCAATGGCATCCCAGGTAACTCCTCCGGAAACACGTCTACAAACTCTCTCACCACCAGAAGGTGTTCTAGAACTTTCACTTCTCCCTTCTCGTTTAATGCAAGGATCGCATAAAGCTTGCACCCCTTGCGCATACTCTTCCGTAGTTGTAAGGAAGAGATGAACCTCAGGGAAAATCCCTGGTTCCATCCTACAATCACACGTCTATGTCCCTCGTCATTGATCAAGCTCAATCGTTTTGTCTTACAGTTGAGTATCTCTTCATGCGATTCTAACCAGTTCATACTAATCACGACATCATAAGATCCTAAGATCATGACGTACAGGTTGTCCCTTGTGACAAACTCTCCCAGGTTAAGGAAACAACCCGTAACCTTTCCTCCAACCTTTTGTTTGGCTCCCGAAGCCATCTCCACGAAGCTAAACTCGTCCTGTTCGACTGCCTTTACCTTAATCCTTTTTAGTGCTGCACCAAAAATGAAACTCTCAGTAGCATCAGGATCTATCAAAATACTAAGGGTTTGGTCATCAACGATACCTATCATCTTGAGTACTGTCTACTGATGCTCTGCCTGGCGGTTATTCACCGTTGCATGAATCTGATGGGCCTTGTCCATATCTCCCACGGTAGTGGGTCCAACTGATCTGGATGCTCTGGTCCTCTCCATAAGGCAATCACGATGGTAGTGTGGCTCCCCACATGTCCAACACCCCTTCTTCGACCCAGTAGTCCTGGTACCCGAAGTAGAAGATGACAACCCACCGGCTTGGAACCTTGGTTTATTCTGCTGAACAGGCCTAAACTACTGCTGCTATGGTCGACACTGCTTCTGATGTTGTGGTCTTCGATAAGGTGTCCACTGCTGAGACGTCGGTAATCGAGGTGTAGTGAAAGTGGATCCCCTCTGGAAGCCACGGTATCTCGGCATAGGTTTGGTTGGTGTCTGATGCTGTTGTGCTCCAGATGAAACCTGCCCTACTGGTCTCGTTGGATTTTTGGTCTAACCCCCACTGATAAGCTCCTCCTCTGCAATGAGGGCCTTTTGGATGGCATCATGCAAGGTTTGAGGCATCAAAATCCTAACCTTTTCACGCAGGCTGTCATTAAGGCCAAACACAAACCTATTGACCTTAAGTTTCTCAGTGTTAAGATGCAGAGCATACCGGAGCAGCTCCATAAAATGGGCCTTGTACTCGAGCACTGTACGACCTCCCTGTCGTAAGGCGTTGAACTCATTAAGTTGATGCTCAATGAATTCCTCTTAAATATACCTCTCTCTGAATCGTTCCTTGAACAGTTCCCATGACACGTCTTCGATGACCATGTTTAGTTGTGATAGGAGCGTCTTCCACCATAGAAGAACACTCCCCTTCAGTTCAAAGACCGCCATGCGGACCTTCATGTTGGAGGTATAATCGTGAAGTGCGAAGCACATCGCCATGTTCTCCAACCATGCCTCGGCGGCTGTGCCATCCAGGGAACCAAAGAACTCAAGAAATTTGACCTTCTCGAGTTCACGGTGAACGCTACCAGTACCGACTGGAGCGTGCAGCGGAACCTCAGTGGGTGCCGGCACCCTGGCCTCATCTCTATCCAAACGACTGATTAGTGCCTCGGACATGCACTGAAAATATCTCATCATTCCGACTACATCACCAACTGCTATATGTTCCTATCCGAGAACCTTCTCGTCTCCCTGGGGGTTAGACCCCTCAAGCGTGGATGCTACTGGAGGCATTGTGCCTCCTCCCCTAGCACCCCGTCGTCTGCCTCCGTGGCGTCCTCTAACCATGATTACCTGCACGCACACAAGTCAACTTGATCAACAACAGTATAATCAATCATATCAATGAAATCCATAGCGATCCCAAGTCACGGGTTGAACCTCGCTTTGATACCATATGTAAAGTCCCTACCATTTAGTATGACAACAAACCTCTTATAACAAGTGCAAATTTTTTTTGTGTGTGTGCGCATGTGTACAAGGGTAATAAAGACATTCTACTTTGTGTCACAACACGACGACGAACATGACACATTCAACTACGACCACAACATAACGACCTAAGATGCACATCAAGCATCTGGAAGCAAAGAAAAACAATAAACTGACAACAAAATAACATTGACTACTCGCCTGTCCTACCCTGCAATGGTTAGGACCTCCGGGACACATAAGCAATGCTGAAGCCCAAGTTCCCATTGATTTTGACCATTTAAGGTCTCAGGGATGGTGATTGTTCTGAGGAACAAGGAGGTGTCTACATCCCGCCTGACACAAGCAGACCAAGCCAATAAGCAAGGACAATCGTTAATTAATAATCAACAACCCCCTCCACGGAAGGCGCAAGCTAAAAACGACTTCGCTAAATCGTGATCAATCGTTGAGTTAAGCTAGTCAATAGTCATCGTCTGTTTTAGTCATTAACGCAAGCCCATATTAACATGCCTAAATGCAAAATATCATCAAGGTAAAATCTAAATTAGCCCTTAAACAAATTCATGTGTGCAATTTTAAATTATAAGTGTCATCAGAGTTCCATCTAAACTAATATGCCTTAAATCATTATTATTGTATAGGTATTCTATTTGAAAATCATGATCTAAAAATCATGTAGTTATATATATAACAATATATCAAGAATTCGATTATTCACCTCTTAACAATCCTTACACTAAATTCCTCATCCCACAAATAACAATAGTAATAATAATTGTTATTACTATTATTATTAATTAATAAAAATTAACACCTCGTTACTTTAAACATGTTAATCATAACAATCTTAAACCATTCATGACCATATAAAGATATCTAAATACAGATTTTATAATACTCATACACCTCATCCATTCTGATTAAATAAAAGAATCTACACTATAATGGTTCATGTACATTTTGATACATCTATAACATGACAGAATAATAAAAGTCCGATTAAAAGATATTATTGACTAAATTAAAGCGAAGAATTGGGGCAGTGATTGCACTGGGAGTGAGTGTAGCTGCAGAGGAAATTAAAGTTTTATAATTATTTTATATTATTCCTTTTTTCAAGGGCACGGGCTCCACATGTTTACATTACCTGGGCGCACAATTTTCAACATAAAATAAGGAATGTTTCAGCTCAATTCCCAAAGGATAGTAGTTACTAAATTCTGTAATTAAGGAACATAATCCTTTTATTTAGAAGGTTGCTCGTGAGTTTGAATTGAAGCGATAGATTTTTTTTTGTTTCTTATCTAAAATTGCATAAAACATTGATTATTATAGCATGTAGCTAACATTCCATAAATCAATTAAAATTTTAAGGAGGAAGGGCATCGTTGCCAGGAACGAAATTCGAACGTGTTTGCCAGGATCCGAATTCGAACGCAGGCAGGGTGTCGAACCTGGTCTTCCTCACCCAGGGGATAAGTCCCAACATTGAATCATGGTTGTAGAGGGAAAATCGAAAGTCTCTCCCATTCTAAGCTAACACAACTAGTTATGTTCAACGTATAAAGTTCAGGAAAACGCCAAGGTACCAGTTTCCACACAGTGCACGGAAAGGATAACGGTGTCACTGAAATTCGTTTGTCTGGAAAGTAATGGAAGATCGCCTATGAAATCGACAAGAACTAATTAAATTCAGTGTGATGGCTCTACTGGGCGCGTGGCTAAACACCTCTAAGAACATAGGTCTGCATAACCGAAATCAGAAGGAGCAAATCAAGGTTGGGAAAAGGAGACTGGCAGCGACTACCCTCACATAGTGAATGTGGATGTGAATTTATGCCTGAAGGTATGGGAACAATAACAATAGAAGAATCATACATGCAATGGAAGGTTGTGAGCACGAGGAAGGTAATGGGATGGTTCCTTTAGTTCGAGGGTGCCATAATAAAGAGGAATTGTTCTTTTTGTGTTATGTGCAGAAAAATGCCCAAGCGACATATTGGTTCGCAACAGAAAAAAATGCAAGCCAAGGTTAAGAGCGTACAACAACATTATAAAATCGTAGAGAATCGCTATCCTCTAAACATTATAAAAAAGCAGAGAAACATTATAAAATCGCAGAGAAATCGTTGGAATATATATAATTGCTTTTTGAAATAAGGATATATGCATTCGCTGGTGTATGTATAAATGTTTTCTGAAATAAGGAATTATACCTTCACTGGTATATACATAAATGCCTTCTGAAATAAGGAAATATGCATTCACTGGTATATACATAAATGCTTTCTGAAATAAGGGAATATGCAGTCACTATTTAATTAAATGAATGAATAGGCAGTCAATAGATAAGTAAAGTGTAGTGCAGATAGAGGATCATGCTGGCAAAAACACCGATGAATCACACATTAGCTAAGGGATAAAGCTGTCATGTAATAATAGGAAATCACAGACCCCAAAGATAAGGCCTCCATTCAATCCTTTACAGTCAATGTGTAAATCCAGATGCAGTCACGAACAGTCAAATCAAGATGCCATACAACGGGTAACGGTCAATCGTAGAGAACAACATACCCTCTGAAAACAAAGAGGGGATACAAACGCAGAAGGTAACGAGCTGATTGCAAGAATAAGGGATAAACAACGCAGAGGTATTCAAACTCAAGAAGGCTCACGACAATCATTTAGCCAAGGACAAATAATGGAGGTAGACGGCTAAAAGGTTCACCTTCGCTTCACCATCCTCGCACAAAAAAGCAGGGCATTGAGATCCATAGGTATTTTAATGCTAAGGCGACGACCGTAGATCAGGCTCATGGATGACTGCTCAGGCGAGGACTGGTGAACTAGGGATGAAGGATAACAACCTCAAGGTCAAAATCAACACACAGGGTGGTCACGACATGAGGGAATATGAAGGTCACGAAAATCAATCAACCAATCATTCAGCCAGGCTATAAAATTTCAGTCATGAAACTAGCCAAATAGTTTACCTACCCAATACACAAGCAGATCTAAAACATACATCCTACAGCATTCTATCAATCAACCAAAAAAGCGTATCGTTGCCTGTTCGCCTGCTCCGAGTGACATCCGCGCACTCCGTGCAAATCCCGCTCGCCGACCGTCGAGACTACACCGGTACCTCCCAGCCAACGCTAGGGGTACTCTTCTTCCCCCTTAGCCCCTCGAGCCGCAAAGGGGCCACAAACACTATCCAAAGGTTTTGTCTAGCTCCTAGCTCGCCTCGCAAGGCCAAGCTACCACTCCTCTCTGAGCTGGGTATCCCAACTCCCCACAAGTGAATCAGTCAAGTCGCTATTTCTGTAACGTAACGTTACGCAAATAGAAGATGATCCTTTCTCCTTCTCCTCCCTTTCTTTTATAGAGTTTTTAACTTCCCTTCTTTCTTAAAATCTCATTTAATTAAAGTTTTTAAAAATAAAATCCCAAAATTTCCTCTCCTTACAAGTGTCCCTCATCCCCTACGATCCTCCATGAATTAATTTCTTTAATTAAGTAATTATCTTTATTTCCTTCACCCACCTAGAGTTACTCCTAGAATCACTCCTAGGTGTCCCTAGATTCCCTTACAGGTTTTAAAGGCTTTCCCTATTATGAAGTTGCTAATTTAGTTTAAAATTAGAAGGCTCTTAAATGTAGATTCTTTACTAAGTTGACTTCCCGCTTTTTCCCTTAAGTTCCATTTTTTCCTTTTTATGTTACATCTTTTCCCTAGTTTCCTATTTTTTATTTTCCCTCTTTCCCCTTTTACTTAGAACTCAAAAAGGCAAGTGTGGAATATAACCCCTTTTCCCTTTTATCATTAATTTAGTATCTTTTAAATTATCAAATGATAAAATAATCAATTCCCTCTTTACTTTTTATATCCACAGATTTTATTTCTTATGAATAATTTAATTTCTTACTCCCTTCAGGTTACAAAATTTTATCAAGACCATAATTATTAATTAAGTGGTTTTTATTTTAAATTTTATTATTTTATTTATTTTATCTTTTTTTTCTTTTTTCTTTTTTCTTTTTTCTTTTTTCTTTTTTATTATTATATTATTTTTTAAAGGTATACGAAATTTTACCTCTAGTGAAATTTTAGACTTAGTACTTAGAGTTTGTATTGGGCGACATTTAATTAGGGAAATTGTTTTAAAATTTCTTAACCTGTTATTTTCCTTAGGACCATCTAGGTTCATCCCTCTATCATCATCAATGCGACGTGCCCTTCAAGACACACTAGGTGCTCCAAGGGTGCCACTTGCCTCATCTGTTCCCTTGCGCGACGTGCCCTTCAGGACACACTACGTGCTCCAAGGGTGCCACTTGCCTCTTGATTGATTGGTAGACATCAATAACCCCTGGAGTCAACACTCTGTCAGGTGAACTTGTGGGAGACTAAGGGCCTCTAAGGAATAAGACCCCCGCCTTATTGTGTGCCCCTTAGAATCATCATGAGCAACTGTCGCAGTCTGCCCTCATGACATCGTGGGTCGTCTCGAACTAGGTAATCATTAACCTACAGTTCGAGCCACGACGGGAGTGCTAGTATGTTGTGGAAGGGTTGTTGTCCACACCTCTCCCTCAACATCTCTGGTAGTCGTGTGTGACCCCTTTACTCCATATGTGAGTCTGGTCGGCAAGCTATCGTCAGCCTGCATCATCAACAAATCATGTCAGAACATATCCATATCATATCATCTAGTCAGATGCACTAATATCACAGTAAAACAATCAAACCCCAATGTTACACTCCCTGACTCGATCTGGAGTCCAAGGGGTTCCATCGATGCCTCTACATCCTCAAGGTCCAAAACCCTGCACACTCAGTAAAACCGAGTCAATAGCACCTGTCTATGTCAATGTAGTAAAACAACATGTCATCTACCCATAACGCATCATAATCAAAGTCAAATGTTTTAATATCATAATAATTCGGATCACTTGCGAGCAAGTGTCCTCAAAGAATAAGTTTGCTCAGTGCGCCAGATCGGGATGTTACACTTACTCTTATAATCACTTGGCCATAAATCTTATTACTCTGCCCTCTTAGTAAAAGCACCCATTCATTCTCTCAGATGGACATTGTGAGTGCAAGGAATTTTAGCGATGCCAATTTTAGCGAAAGCTATACAGAATGCATAAATTTGACTTAGCTTTGTAATTTTCCTGGATTTGAAAATTTAAGTTGCCTAACAATTGTTATAAATGAAATGGATTTCATTCGGTGTTTTTGCTTAGAGGGGAATGCTAGTCTAGAGTTGTTTCACAAAGAAAATATAAACACTAATAATTATTTCAAAACTAAAACCAGAAACACAAAAAATAATAACGCTAATAATTATTTTTAAATTAAAGCAAAGGCAACAAGGTTGCATGTAGTTCAATTTTTATCTTTTTTTTTTTTTTTTAAATTCGAAGGTGGCAAGTTCAATCTCTATCTTTTTTTTTCTAAAATTCTAAGGTGGTAAAATTCATCTGTAACTTTGTTGTCAATTAGTAATGAGGACAATCATGATTAGTGACTAGCTAAGAATGTAACCACCTAAAATAACCCAATAGTGGTTCATAAGGGAGTAGACTTTCACTTGGTCTTGGGTCATTAACATGTTTCCTTGTTTGAGGAAGACACGTTCTTATCTAATCAAAAGCAATTCGAGGTCTTATTGTAGAACCAAAAGACAATTTTAGCCTAGATAGTATATGAAAGAAAGCCAATGTCCCTTATGGTCATCATTGAGGCTACCTACAATGGGGTCATGTGCTTTCTTATAGCATGTAGCCTTAATTCCATATATGAAACCAATACTACCCCAAACTCCAATTTAACCTCTTACCTAGGAGGATTTTTAGAGAGACATTTTGACTTGTTATTCAAAATATTTTAAGTTAGCATAAAATCATCTTAACCTCAAATATTGTTTTGGATGTAAGTATGATATTTTGAAAATTTGCTAAAAACATAAGAAACTCTAAAAACCTAGATAAAAAACCACATTAGAATTATAGCAAATAGTCAAATTCTTTGTGAATTTTATGTAAAAGGAAATCATCTTTCCTTGGAAACATTCATTTTGCTAAAAAAAAAACAAAAAAAAACAACTTGTAATATCACAAGGAACAATTATTTTTACAAATAATCTTTATATACTTTTTAGGATAATACATATACTTTAAAAACATTCAAATCAACCATGATATTTAACATTGAAATAAGAAAACCTTAGGCAATAAACACAACCTTATATGGCATAAGAGAATCTTCACTATTCAATGATTCAATCTTCACTATTCAATGATTCATTTCTTTATTCATTACTACATGTGCATTTCCCATTACATTGCCCATTAATGTAGTGAATACTTATTAGTCCCTAATGAAGGCAAGCAAGGACTCTACGTTGACTTCATATTAGTTTGGTTGTTGACTCTATATTGTTTCACACTATGTAATGTTCAATATAGCAAATTCCAAATTTTATTTTTTATATAATAAAAAATAACCTTTTCTTTGTAATCTCATTGGAGAAGATATTTGATGTCTTATTGCGGGATTCACTATTCCCAATGTTCTAAATGTTTTGTTTTTCAAGGTTCACCTACATTTTGAGTTTATTATAACTTTATCGAAATAGAACTTTGATAAAGTTTTGAGTTTATTATAAAGTTGTTGCATCAGTTTTGAGTTTATTATAAAACGGTTACATCATCTTTGGCTATATTCATTCAAACTCATTCATGGAAGTTGTATTAATAATTCTGCACTATGAAATCATGGTTGCATTAACACATTATCCACTGTCAAATGTAAGTTTGATTAATATTTTTGCATTGTCAGTGAATAAATTAGTAGGTTGTTGATATGTACACTCCACCCTCACCCTCTCCACCATAGCCCCATCACTGACTCATATTCCTCTTCCCACAATGAATAATAATCCAATTATTTATTTAGTGCACCACCACCATCATCAGATCCATGGCTTTCTAAAGCATCATTCCTACGTGCTGAAGATACATCATTCCTGCTTATAGAAATTTCTTTTGGTGAGCTGAAGTTATTGTTGAAACTTTGGAGATTCTTAACCTGCACTTAAGGTACAAACTATTATCTCTCACTTACAATGATTTATCATAAAGCAAGAGAAATGTGCAAGATTTTGGAATAACCTTTTCTAGTTTATGTTCATTCTTTTTTCTTTCTCTAATCATCAGCTTCTCCTTTGCCAACTTATTGTTGTCATGCTCTAAGTTTTTTTCTTTCTCTAATCATCTGCTTCTCCTCTACCAACTTATTGTTGTCATGCTCTATTCATACACATTTTTCGATTGTGTTGAAGATATGGTTTGAAATATTGAATAGTGAGTAGTGAATATTATGGAATCTAAGGAGAAATCAGATTTAACAATCTATAGAGAAGATAAATAAACATAATATTTTTTTCTACATACAATTTTTGTCGTTTAAAGATGGGGTCTTGCCCAGTTGTGAGCAATGGTATCCTTTTCTGATGTATGAAAATCAACAAACAATTTTTTGTTGTTTAAAGATGGGGTCTTGCGTAGTTGTGAACAATGGTAGCCTTTTCTGATGTCTAAAATTCAACAAACAAATAGTTACAGGTTCGGTCCCCCAAGCTACGCCAATCAACTGTAGGAAGGGAAACAAGTAATGAAAATGAAAAGCACATAATATATATTCCTTATTCACCTACTCCTAACTAGTGAGACAAGAGAAAACAATGCTTAACTATGGATTGGGAATAATAAGAGATTGGGAATGCCATGCATTAGGAATTAAGGATTGCAGGACATATGCCTAGGGGCCTCGTAGTGAGCTCCATAGCTCAGACGACTTACCTAGCTAGCTTGCATTAAGCTTGAATCCATACTCTATTCAGTTGGCATGGGATGTTGGCCATATTTTGGATTATAATGAGAAACCTAAAGAAAGTAGAGAGATAGGTAGTTGACTCGCGGGAATTGATGAAGTGATGAGGAAGAAAAGAACTAATCAACCAGTGTCAGGCCTTATCTATTCGGTCGGTGCTTTTCCACATACACAGGCAGGTTGCAGAATATCTTAGCGTAGGAGAGATATAAGCCTCGACCCATTCAATAAATCAGAAGACAAAACCTGGGAATGGATGATGTTAGGTGTAAGCTTCCATTACCTTCTCCAAAATGAAATTTATAGCATGCTTAACAATTTTTTCCAAATGTTTCACTACATATGCCTACTTTGAAGATGTTAAACTTTTAACAAAGAGAAAATGGAAAATCATTCTACAAACTTGACTATTGGTGCTTTTAGCTTTAGAAAATATGACTTTTCTCACCTGAAATTTAGCTAGAAGAATTGCAAGCCAAGGTGGTAGTCAGGCACGATATGCACCATGGACCTAAAAATACAAAACAATGAAGGAATAATGAATGATAGTGTCAATACCTCTGGAAGTCCCTGTCACACTTCCCATCCTTTCTAATGAGAATTGTGGTTTACATCCTTGCTAATGATAGTTTTCATTAGTCATCCTTGCTAATGATAGTTGTCATTAGTCATCCTTGCTAATGAGAATTGTGGTTTACATCCACGCAGTCATTTTTTACTAGAAATTACAAATACAAAAGCCATACCTAATCCCAGTAGGATAGCCAAATGCTCATGCACTCGGGGGTTACTTTAGGATCAGAGACTACATTGCCGAAGCGTTTGACAAATATCTCTTGTCTACATGACCAATTCTTTTAAATTGTTTGTTTTACAATTACAAGATTTCAGAGTTGATCAAATGTGCACGCATAAATAACAATATACAACTGAAGGTCCAACTTAGTTCCTACCTATGATTTCAGAGTTTATCAAATGTGCGCTCATAAGTAACAATATACAATTGAAGGTCCAACTTAGTTCCTACCTATCTTGTGGCCATGACCGAAAGAGATATCCTGACTATTTTAAGTTATTTTCTTTCCAAATGATAGTTTATAAAAGAAATTCCCCAAGATTTATCATGGCTTCTAAATCACATACACTATTCTAAGCTTCTAACTACATACAAAAGATTTGTATGCAATATGCAAAGTACCTTAACCCTTCGATCATTGATAACATCTGTAGGAATTGAAACTTTTTCAGAAGCCCGAACTGGATCGAATCATGACTGAAAGTAATCCACCTACACACTGCACAACAGGCTACAAGTAATTGTGACTGAAAGTAATCCACTGACCCACAGACTGCACAACAACATAATCCCCCAAAATTCCTAGACCACAAATTAGCCATTAACCATTTTAATATAAATGAGTGTTTGTCCTTTATGTAGACACCTACTAAGGGAAACAAAGGTTTGTTTTGTATTAACCAGAATACTACAAAGGAAAAATATCCTAAGGCCAAACCTTAGTATCATTGAGATGATCGAAGTCAAACTTATCCTCAACTGCCATATTCATAGTCTGGATATAGAGATTTCATTCAGGGTAGTTTCCTGAAGCTATGGCATCAGTTAAGTCTTTGGTAGAGTGGTTGTGGTTTCTACCTCCCAAGGTCACAGGTTCCTCATCAAGAAAAAACTTCATTCCACATGTAGGTTTTCAATGAAACTTGTCGTAGGTTTCTCTACCTTCTTTGGTGAACAACTGCAATGATACTTTCAATTCAACATCCCAGAGCACCATGGTTGCAACGTCAGCAGTCTCCTTTCCAAATCAGAATTATGGTTTAAGTTTCCCATAGCACATATCCCTAGAGCACCATGGTCGCAACTTAAGGCACGCTAACCAGGTGGCTTGGCACTGTACCCAGACCATGAAACCTGGCACAATCATATCCTGCAACAGACAATTGTAAAGTGAAATTTCTTGGATATATTCAACGGTCGCATAAGCCCAAGAGTGTCATGGTCGCGTCTTAAGGCATGTCGACCAGGTTGTTGGGCACTACACGTAGACCATGAAACCTGACATCACATACATCATGTTGTACATGTGTCAAATACTTAATGAGGGTCGTATAGTTTTAGTATTTCACTTAGATACGAAGGTATATTTTTTATATATTAACACTGATAGTTAAATTTGCTTTAGTCCTCATTTGCATTTGAGTCTATATAGAATATAATATATATTTTTATTTTCAAAATAGTTAAAAAAAACTCACTATTAGTAATGTAACTAATATAATATAGTAATCGTATAATAATGGAATGAATTGAATTTCAGTCTATGCGTTTGGGCAATAGGTTTTCCATACACGATACCCTGCCTTGCAACATGATGGTATATTGGTTAAACTTGGTCACTTGGCCTCTTAGTTACCTTCCTTATAGAATGGTTTGGCTTCATAATTGCCTCATAGCAATGGAAGTAATAATGTTTGTGTATGAACAACTAAGACATGAAGAATCTAGAACCAATGTGTAAACGCCTGAAGTCTTTGGTGGAATCAAGTGGTCGTGTACGTATAACCATAGGAGAGAATGGTTTTCACTTATTGATGGGTCCAATCCAATGGACACACCTTCACTGTCTTACCTTTGTCATTCCTCTATTTCATCGAATGATTTCTATCTGATAGTAAGTTAGTGACGATTTACAATATGCATGTAAACAATGTTTGGAATATGCCTTTCCAAGATGGGTAAGTTGTAATCTAAATCACACTCCTTAAAGAGAAAAAATACATGAAGACAACATTTCATAAAGCCAATTACCTAATTTTGATTTTCTTTTAGACTATGTTCGTGGTCATTACACCCCGTTTAGAATGGACGTTTCCTTTTCAATGATATGTGTTTAGGGTGTACATTGTTATTCTTACAACTAGCATAGATGTTGCATTTTCATGTTCGACCAACATTGAATTTTGGATGGACGGAACAAGAATGAGATCCGTTGAGCTAATACAAGGTAAACTAGCATTGTATATGGATCAATTAAATCACGTTCCAAGGTTTTAGTTATTTTATCTCTAGTTGAAGGTATATTAACTTGCTTCAATTCATTTTGCAGCTCTAACGTGCAACCACCATTTCAAATACCAATTCATATTGTGAATTCATAACACCCCACTAAACACATCATTTTCATTGTCACTATAGGTATCTTCATCTTACTATTTCTTTTATTGACTACACTATGGTATTGAAAGAAACATTGAAACATTTGACGAGAGTCATTCAGTTAGAATTATCTACAACTAAACTAATCACATTTCAACTCTTTACATTGGTATAATATTATATTAGTTTTTCCTATTCTTGAAAGTTACTTGCATTTCACTCATCAACCCAGGAACCCAACCAAGTCCATTCACAAGGATCGATCAGCAACCCAGGGAAACCCAAACGAAGAATTTGGAATCGATACTTAATGAATCACGTGAACTACTTGGTAAAGAACTATTCTAAATAACATTTTGAGTTTTCAATCCCACTGAGTGGATGGATGGATGATTGTGCCTACGAATCACTCAACACAAGGTTTTCCCCACTACGCTTCAGCAAACTTTCTGTTCAATCCACAACTTCCAACATCTGCCTATAATAATAACATACCCATCAAGAATATGCATTTTTTTAAATAAATACTAAACTAAGCACATTTCACTCTTTGTTGGTATATTATTATATTAGTTTTTCCTTTTCTTAAAAGTCTTGCATTTCACAAAAATAATAGGTAAATTTTTTTAAAATAAAGATTGGGATTTATTTTTCTAAGCAATATGAACTTCTTCGTGATATTAGTCCTTTTTCATTGTGTTCATGCTTGTGTATGTATGGCATTTGGTTTTTTAGAATTTTCACTTTTCACATACTCATGCTCCTAACAATTTTTCATTGTGTTCATGCTTGTGTATGTATGACATTTGGTTTTTTTTTTGAATTTTCACTTTTCACATACTCATGCTCCCGACAATATAAGTAGGGGAAACATGCACGTCTGTATATATCTACATCTATAATAATGTAGTAATTATATAAAAAAATTGATATAATATGTTATTCTTATAGAATCTTGTAAGAAAATCTTTTAATTTTTCAAATCTTTTAAGTTCTACTGTGAACATCCTTTCATTTTTTATCTCATATTACTCATATAATTGTATATTTCAAATAGTGTTTGCTTCAGGTGTTTAAATATTTTGTGTGGAAATTCAGTTGTTTTAGTATTATACGATTACTTGTTATTGTGCATGCTTCCTTTAAACTGCTAGTGTTAATATGCAATTTTGTTATCCTTTAGGGTGGAATCACGAAGGTGGGTTACACTTTCGTGACAATCGGGTTTCCAAAATTTCGAAAAAAAAAAATTCGGCCGAACTAAAAATATTTTTCGGCCGAACTATTTTTCGGCCGAAAACATAAACGTCAAATCGAATGGTGCAATAACCGCCCCCTCGATTTGCGTGTAGAAATTTGGTCGGCCGGATATTTTCTTTCCGGCAATATGTTTTCGGCCGAAACTTAGTTCAGCCGAAATATTATTCGGCCGAACATTAGTTCGGCCAAACTATCTTTCAACCGAACTATCTTTCGGCCGAAAGATGGTTTATATATTACCCACACATCGAGTTTGGAGAGTTTTCGAAAAATTGTGAGGTCGCGAGCGTAAACTTGTGAGGACGTCGGGAGGTCGTGGAGAGGTCGTGGAGAGGTAGCGGAGTTCGCTGTGGTCGTGGAGAGGTAAGCTTGAAATTTTAGTTTTAAAATGTATATGTGTAAAAATTTATTTTTAAAAATTTAGTTTTAAAATTTTAGTTTTAAAATTTTAGGTTTGAAATGAGGCCGTAAGCCTTTCGGCATTCACCCCGCGGTTGGTGAATGCCGAAAGGCTTACGGCCTCATCCACGACGTTTAGTTTTAAAATTTTGATACTATACTCCTCAAAATAGAAAACATAAATTCTTTTGAATTTGAACTTATAACTTATCAATACAGATACATACTATACTCCTTCAAATAGAAAACATAAATTCTTTTGAGGAGAAAACACAGAAACTAGCCTTTGACTTTGAACCGTGAGTTTCCATGGAGTGAAGATGGACCATTGAATCGGGCATATTGTTTGAGATAACAGTCCAAATACTTGAGAGAAGAGGAGTCCTCTTCTTCCTTTGGAAATGAAACTACATAATTCAAAACTTCAGGAATATCAGTCCTCAATAAAAACTTATCATCCTCCACGGCCTTTACAGCTGCAGGAAGCTACGAACTAAAATTGGATTCAATTGGTGTCAATATCCAGCAATCGTCGAGAAGCATTGAATCCCCAACTTGGATCACTGTTACTTACCAAGATTCTTCATAAATAAGTAAACCAACAACCTATGACGAATGCACCRAAAGTTTYTGTAATAGKGACTTCGAGTCTTCAGCCCAAAATGGAAGAAATTGGGCCAATAATCAACTTGTGGCGGCTGTACAKGACMAATCATTGTGCATATTCTAATTAAATCCTGCATCCTTTTTCRGGTGGACATTTTTTTTTGTTTGGGCCCAACCCATATCAATTTTTTTTTCTGGGTGGACAATTTTTTGTTTTGTTTGGGCCCAACCCATATCACTTTTCTRTTTGGGGTTKACACTTTTTGTTTTGTTTGGAYGGAACCCCATATCGAATCTTTGGAATAGTCTTAAGTGACAGACACCGYTGCTATCTAGAAATATTTTACTGTTGCCTGTAATTTTACTTTCAGCTGCCACACTGGGACATGACATTGCATACAAGACGACTATTAATCAAATTCGTAAATATATAAACTCATAAATATATAGTTTTCTATACAATATTTGAGAATTATATGCTTATGAAAGAATATCTAACAGGTCAAGGAAAATTCACCAAAACGAAAAACACTTATATGCAAACAATTCTACTTCTCAATGCTTGTTAAAATTATGTTTACCACTTCTGAAATGCCCATAAAATGTCGTTTCTATTGACAATAAAATTGAGTAACGATGAAGTGTCATATGTGAAGAGCATTAAGGGAGAAAAGATAGCGCAACTTATCCAGTTTACACACAATCACATCCTTTCTAATAGCCCAATGTAGATGGCTTCCAACTTTAACTACCATAGCCGGTTCTGATATTCCATCAGTTTGATGAACTATACAAAACTGGCCACTGCCCACTTCAGCATTCCACTATCTATAGACATGGACAGCTGCCGAAGAAATGGTAAGAAAATTTTATTCCAGGGCCACAATAGCTGCATCTGCCCAATTATAGGGCTCATGCGGTTCAATATATGAAACTTTCTTTGTATTTTTTGGCTCTTGTTGTTCAATATCTGAAACATTCTTCTTATTTTTTGGCTCTTGTTGTTCAATACTTGAAACTGTCTTTGTATTTTTTGGCTCTTGTTGTTCAATACCTGAAACTTTCTTAGTATTTTTTGGTTCTAGCTGTTCTGTATCTGAAATGGAACCATGGAATGGAACCTCTCTTTTCTTTCTAAACCAACAAGCAACCAAGCAATATGATATCTCCCCAAGGTCGAATCCCATCTATCAATACATCAAGGCCTCAACTACATGGTAGGGAGAGGATGCCTACTATGGAATGATGCATTGGTCTTGCATAAATCAAATCTCGGTGTTTTAATATGAAAAGACTTGAATTGATAAGCAACATTTGTTAAAGTATCAATCACAATTCATGAATATCATTATCAATGATTGAGAAACTTTCCCAAAACTTACAAAAGAAGACTTGTCTCCTTGATCAAGTGACTCAATTCCTCATATCCATCCCCATTTCCACTTTTATAACAAATCTAATTCCCTCAACCCCAACATGCCACCATCAAATTGTAGCAATATGTGCATTAGGCCACAATCAATCGACATGGACATAGACATGCCTACAATAGATTTGCATCGACTTCATGATGAAAGAATTGGTAGAAGGATGGGTGATTCGCACATCTCTATATTGTTTTAGAACAAACAAATATTGTAGCCCCTTTCAATAGAGGGTTTATGTAAGATGAAGACCTTGGATTAAAAATAGCAATGGAGGACATAAAGGATTGACTTCAGAAGTAAAACATAGTAGGGTTTCTAAGAATGTATATTGTTAGAATAGTGATTCATTTGTCATATTCAAGATATAATTATTGTTAGTATTGGTGTTAGTTTGGTATGTCTCGAAAGTTTAATTTGAGATAGAAAAGTTATGGTTGAAAAAATTGTGGAGAGGTTGTTGAGAGATTATAGGTAATGATTGATTCTAGCATTAGCTCTCGGATGTGTATAAATATTGGTCTTCTTAATGAAAATATTTGAGTGTGGCCTTCGATTGAGCAAGTGATCCAGAGCTTCTAGCAAACTAAGCACGTAATAGAGGAGTTGTGTGCGTTGTCATAACGGGCACTGACCAACGAAACAGAGGAAGAAATTGAAAACAAACACTAGGAATAAGAAACAATGGTGCGCAGTTTAGTTTTAAAATTTTAGTTTTAAAATGAGGTCGTAAGCCTTTCGGCGTTCACCCCGCAGATGGTGAGATAGTGGATCTTTTTAGTATGTTCTCAATGGATGTTAAATTAGTCCTTGTAATGACAAACGATGAACGCTTAATTAGTGAAATAGATTTTCGATCATTTTGTATACATATAATTTTCCTTACTGTGTATGGAGTGCGTCC
>ML776798.1:282353-313737 GCA_009831015.1 Picea engelmannii
TATATATATATATATATATATATATATATATATATATATATATATATATATATATATATATATATATATATATATATATATATATATATATATATATATCAGTTTCAACACTCATTAGTAAGTAAAGCCCATGTAGTTCCAACGATCAATGGAGTTTGGGTAAATAGTTTTAAACTTTAAGTAATGCTTTCATGGTGTTCCTACCCTTTCTACTGTATGCATGTTGCCCAGATTTAACATGATGCCCATTTTCCAGATTATATGCTACACCATGAACAAAACTTTTAGGGGGCACTTGTTTATTATTGTGTATTATTGGGTCTTCAATAATTATTATGAGTATGAACTATTTAATCATTTTTATAGATATTGGATTATATTTATTATGAGTGTGAATTATTTAATCATTTTGTATTTAACTATATATATATTATATTCACTATATATATTCACCTCTTGAAAAATCTAATAAGGTATGATGTATTAATTGGTTATATATATATATATATATATATATATATATATATTTCTTGAAAAATCTAAAATCTAATAAGTTGTGATGTACTAATTGGTCTCTCCTAAGCATTTTTTCACTTGATTTATTAATCTTTTATTTTAGGGAATTTTTTTTTTTTCACGGTTAAAACAAGTTGACTTCTAATTTGTTTATATATAATTTTTCAAAGTGAAAAAAAGTGTATTTAAATGAATATTTTAAAAACAAAATATTTTTTTTTAAATTGTTGTTCATATTTTTTGATTGTATAACTTGTTATGATATGACAAATTATCTCTAGTTTGTAAGGAATTTTCAAATTAATTGAAAAAAAATCACTTGGACTAGAGGTAAGAATGACACTAAAATTCATTTACTAAAAATAAATTATAGCCAGCGTATGTACATGACTCAATGTGCCCACCATTAAATCGGTTTATTATAACTAAGTTATTGTCATTGCCCACATGATTTGATGTTTGTGATGGTTAAATTGATTTATTAGTGTCTACAAAGCAAATGTCATTTGGAGTAAATGCATCTCTTATCCTTGTATTGTATGAGAGGAAATCTTGTGATTTTCATCACATAATAAGACTTTCACTACAAGCACCATTCTTCCAGTGGTATGATGTTCTAGTTCACTCTTGATGTGAGATTTTCAAATTGGTTATTCATAGCATGTGGTTGATGACATCCATCATAGATGTTTGCTACATGATGGTCTCCTTCACACTGTGGACTTGTTCAATTGATTCCATGATGCATATCAATTTGTTAGTAGAGGTCTTATGGATAGTTTGGTTGATTATAACATGCAAATAACACATGGATTATTTGTACACATGATGATAACACTTGTTCAATTGATTCCATGATGCATATCAATTTGTTGGTAGAGGTATTATGGATAGTTCGACTGATTATGACATGCATATGGCACATGGATGATTTGTACACATGATGATAGCACCCCATTACTTCAGTTGCTTACTATGGTTTCATGATGGTGCTTAATGTATTGGTTCTTGCTCATATGTGGTGATATTTTTTCCTCTATTGGCCATGATTGTGGTAAATATTGGTGCAATCTATTAATGCATCATAACACTCTAAGTTATTGTATTTTGCTTAGTGATAGCATGGTGGGTCATAATTCTCCTTTAGATAAGTGTTGTCACCTTTTGAGTCAAGTTGCACTACTAGAGATCTAGGTAGATGTAGCATGTCCATCATACCTAACTATGTTTAACACCTTATCATTTTCCCATCATTTCCATACACATTCATCATTTTTCAGCTCATGGTTGACTTATCATATGTCATGTAGCCATGTCCAAAGAAAAGAAAGGAAGAATCCCATGTATGAAAAGCCTAATCAAATCAAAAGAGCTATAAAGCTTGAGGTTGATGCAATCAAAGAAAAAAGTCAAAATTATAAAGCTTGAGCCATGCCTCCTTGCCTAAAACCCAATCCCCCCCCCTAGTCCCATGCTCTTAAAAGATAAATATAAAGAAAAAAAGGACCAAGCAAATAAAGAAAAAAATAAAAAGGGGGTTGGAAACAAAAGAGGTGTAAGGAATTGCAACTCAAAGTTAAATGCTCTCTACCTAAAGGCACTCATGTGGAATGAAAATCATAACTCCTAGCTCTTGAAAGCTACTAAGAGAATACCTATACATCGTTTCATGTGGCTTTGAGGTTCAATTCATAAAGTTCCCCTTTTCCCTAACATCACATCCATCACATCACATGGTCCTAACTTAGTGTCCTAGGAAATGCTTCTTATCTTAGGGGTTTTCACATGTAATAGAGGTTAATGTTGTCCCCACCATGGTTAAACTTAGTAAATGATAAAAATTAAATGAGTTATTGAAAAGTTAGAAGATTTCACTTGATGTTTTTCCACTTAATGACATGTATATTGATGCATAACTCATCATTATGAGTAGGCACCCTTGCATTGGGATTTGTGTACTTTCCTAGGGTGTTGCATCTCTGCCTCAAAAGTTGTGTACCTACCTCGAGAGTTGTGTACTTGCATTTGGATCTATGTACTTGCCTTGGGCATTGTAATATTGTGCCTAGGGCATTGTGATTGCCTAATGCACTGTAATATCTACATTGGGCATTGTGACATAGGCTCCATGTCATCTTGAATCACATGTGTGGTCCTTCCACCTTCTTTATGAGGTTGACCTGCTTCTTAGGTCACGAACACATCATCTTGAGCCATGAGTGCCCTTTATTCCACTCATTTGCATCTTTTGAGGGGATGTTGGAGCATTTTTGGGAGGCCAACCCTCTTTATTAGTGTTGTAACTCTTGAGATGTTTTTGGCAATGAAACTATGCCAAGGTATCCATTTTACAACTGATTGATTTTAATTTTGAATTTTTGTCATAAACAAAATATTTTATTGTTTTACCTTAGATATTGACTATTGATCTTTAATAAGTAAATATCAGAACTTGAAAGGAAAGATTTCAATGTCTTAGACAATTTTAGATTTAAATGAATGAAAGAAGAATTTTAAGAAACATAATTGAAAGTTTAATAATGTATTCAATTTGAATAAATATTCTTTAACTTTCAATAGTAGAAATTACAAAAAGCTGTATCTGATTTAAAGTAATACTAAATGAACATAAATGAAGGTTTCATCACTATTCATAAGGCATAATAATTGAAAACACAGGTCCAATTGATACTTACAGTATAATTGCAGAAGTCTGTGAATTTATAATTTCTTTGTAATTGTAGCAGT
This sequence comes from Picea engelmannii, assembly GCA_009831015.1. Classification (NCBI taxonomy): domain Eukaryota; kingdom Viridiplantae; phylum Streptophyta; class Pinopsida; order Pinales; family Pinaceae; genus Picea; species Picea engelmannii. The sequence continues at coordinate 285,618 of ML776798.1, forward strand.
GGTGGTCGTACCAAGTTGTTACATTGATAACACCAAATACATATTTGAAGAAGAAAATTGTGAAATACTAGAACCACATGATAACAGGAAAAACATATCTTGCTTGATTTTTACACCCTATTTAGCTATGTAGAATATCTTGCTTGATTTTTACACCCTTATTCTTGATTTCCATGAACTAATGAAAGTGATCTGCATTCAATGTTTCTTTTTCATTTTGATTTCTTGAGCTCTAAAAGTTTGTTGACGATGAAACTTCTACCAACATTGCAAGCTTTGTTATCAATGGCTCTAACTCATCTGGTGATATTTGGTCTTTGTTTTCCTCTTATTCTTCTATCTTCTGTCTCTTAGTTGATTTATCTTCCTCTGTCTCTGACATTTTCTGAGCTGACCCTACACCCTTCCTTTTGTATGTTTTCTCAAATTATTGAGGAGTCTTTATCACTGTTGATTTTGATGGCTGATTTGGAACTTTTTCTTGGACCTGCAAAATTCTCTACACATCCTCCGCGTTGTCTTGGTTAGCCAATAACTAATTGTGAATTTGATTGATGTTGATAAAGAGTAGATCCAAACCTAGTTCTTCTTGTTGAGATCATAGAATGAGGATCATAGATCCATATCTCACCGTGCTTGAACCCCATGTCTTGAAGGAGCTCTTTTACATCCTGCAAAGTTGCTATGGTATTGACAATGAAAGGACCCACTTCCTTTTTCAACTTAAAACTCACTTTAAGATTTTTTGATGCAAAATGAATTTGGTTATAATTCAATCTTTGCCTTATGAACCCTAAAGAAAAAATTATAGGTGTTAGGAACCTAAGCAAAAGAAAGGGTTGCACTTCAACACCATACACCCTAATCTATATGTGATTTTCAAATAAAGACCAATCCCCGACCTTTTTATCAAGACTCAACTGTAATAATCTCTTGCATTCTGGAAAAATCCTAGGAGGGGATTGATCATGAATAATTTCATAGGCTAAAGACATAAAATCATTAATAAATTGTGAAAACCCTACATTTTGAACTTTCTTTATAATCAGGGGAGTCCAATGAATGATTAAAGATGGGTTACCCATTTCATCTTAAATTTTTCATTCAAGTTGTTGAAACCTATTAACTTGAGAATACAGAAAAAGATATATCAAATAAGATGTATATCTAAAATACCTGGTGGTCTTAAATTCATGAAGATTATCAACTAAAAATTGGACATAATTAAATTTAACTAAGGGTTTTACTGAAGGTGGACAAATGGAGGTCATAACTCCAAGAACATGCTCATCACGGTCATTATCATTACCTATAATTACACTCATCATTGTAATGATTTGTTTGGATGTTTCAGGAAACAAATCAGTAAGGTTTTGGCATAGGTAAGACTATAAAAGAGTAATTCTATCTTGAGAATTTAATTCTCTAAAACATTAAACTAAGACTGTTTCATTTAATATTTCATTCTCAAGGTTTGGAGGCAATTTTAACATCTGAGAAAAATAAAATAGATTGAGAGTTTACCAAAAAAGGACTGACCCACTTTTAGAAACAACAAACCTCTTAGAAGGAATGTAATTAGAAGCACACTAGATTACAAATTCGGGACATATATATGTTTGGGGAACAATGAATTTAGCCAGACTCCCATGCATGATAAAAATCGATTGGACCTCTGAAGTGTTGCATGGATAACTGGTGTAGTTCAAATAAATCAAAGGATAAAATAGGGTCAAACCTATCAGCCAATTCTTCCTCTTCTGTTAAAGGTATCCTGGTTTTTATTTACTATGATGATACCATTTTTACAAATAAAATGATGGAGAAGAAGGAAGTTTTCAAATTACCCGTGGTAAATTTACTCTAGAGGATACTCAGGTTGGGTTGGTAAATCAAGCTTTGTCGTCGGCTTCAGATTCTCGTAAATAAATATTAATTACGAGGAATTTTACCTTGAACCTTTAATAAATATTAATTACGAGGAATTTTACCTTGAACCTTTAAAAATTAACCCTAGATACGTGGCAAGTGATTATTGATGCGAAACAACTTTTGAATATATAAAATTTTAAAAGAAATGAGTCATTTCACATTTTGCCACATGCCAATCTTTCATTCAATTGGGGGGGTCGGTCTTGAGTGGTTTTGAAAACCATAGAAGGGGGAGGGGGGGTTGGGGTGAAATGAACGCACGCTCGGCACGTCAGTGGAGCAAAAACCACCGTATTTGATCCTCCTTTGTTAAATATCGAGTATGCGGGGGGGCATGCAATGTCGGCCGTAGATTCATTTCCGATTGCACGATCAACATGCATAAATAATTGTACTTTATTAATATGACACAACATATGAATAAATAAATAAAACATTATTACTACATGTATATGTAGTTCAATTATTTACAAAGTTTTAAATATAATATAACTAAAATTAAAATTCTTAAAACTAAAACTAAGCTATAAAAATTAAAAATAAAAGTCAAAATTTAAAGAAAAATTAGAAGAAATAAACTATAATCTAACTAAGCTTAATTTTTAATAAAAAATTTATTTTTTTATTAAAAATCTATTCAATGTTACAACAATTAGCACGTATTCACACGTGTGAGTTGGTTGACATCATATTGGAGCATTTGAGGGGACAACCCTCCTTCTATGGCCTAGATCCACATGTGTGGAGGTTGTTAGAGCATGTTGAGGAGTTGTTACATTTTGACTGGGTCAACCCCTTAGAGAGGAGATTTGTTGTTTATTTGACCATTTATATTGTTATTTTGAAGAGGCATCCACTTTGTTGAGCCGTATGTTGTATTGTATTGTACATGTGGCATTAGTCCACCATATTATGTTGTTATTGACTTATTCTCTCTTGTTAGTTAGAGGTTATTACTATTTGACCATAGATTTAGGGTTAGTTAGAGATCCAATATTATTTTAGTATGGAGGTTGTTGAGCTCTTGATCTATAAATAAGAGGCTCCTCCTCATTGTAAAGTTGTTGGGAGCTATTGGAATATAAATTTCAGGGATGATTTTAAGGATGGAAAAATATTTTAAAATGTAGAAACCTTGGCAAATCTTACTAATCCTTCATATGCCATAAATGTTTGGCGATATTTTTGTAAAAATATTCAAATTTCTAAGGATTTTATATAGTTTTTATAAAATTTTGGCAATTTTTAAGGTAAATTTTCTCTTGTTATTGGCTAAAGCTTCTATGGAATTGTATGTATAGCTTTGTTATATTATGGTGAACAATCTTGGAGCACACTGGTAGCATTTTCTTGTAGATGTGGATTTCCAAAGTCAACTTGGAGCCATAGAGGAGTAGCCTTGCTACATTGGAGGAAGGTGTTGACCTAATATATGGCCCAACTATTTTCAAAGGCCTGCAAATGATTGCAATTCTAGAATTGGCACATTATTACTTCACTTTGCCTAGGTTAAGCATGGGTCCCACTAGGAAGGTTTTTTACTGGATTGAAAATGTATGATTATGTGTGTGAGAGATAAAATTGGGTCAGAATTCGTATCCATTGATGAAGAAATATTTGTGATATTGACGGAGTTGTGGTTCCTCATTATGCATCATATACACAACATGAATATTGACATAGGTATCAATGTAAGGCATTATGAATACATTTTAGGCGTTATGGAGGAATTTCAAAAGTCATATATGTTATGGGATATTGATAATACTACAAGGTTTAAAGTAATTGTTGTTTATAATCTACCTCGTAACATGTTATAATCCTATTGCATGGTTGCCTACTATATGTTAATACATTGAAAATGTTACGTGGTCCAATGTGACTACTTGCATTAAAGAGTGCAACAATCCCAATGATTTTGCATAATGTGAGAGTAAATACATGGAGAGGTGAACTCCTTGCAATTAAGGTGATATAACAACAAGTTAAGTGAAGTGGTACACTAGCTCATAGAGCTAATTTGGAGATCATTATGGTCTGGAGATTTTCTTACATTCATGAGCTAATTCAAAATTGTGAAAACCCTTCTTCTCATGGAGGGAACTAGAAACCGACTCAATCAAGATCGTAATAGAATTGTTGGTGGATAAATTCAAGTGGTTGTAGCATGAAATTGAGAGGAGCTTCAAGCTTCATAAGTGATGGTATGTAATGGATTTGTTGTAGATAAAGAACATAGTTATGTAGTTGTTGTTCATTGATAAATGGTTTATTTTAACTTAGTCTAAGTTAGTTTTTTCCTTCAACTTACCTTGTCATTTATTCTTCAGTCTATTTATTTTTTTATTTCCCTGAATTCCACCTTTGCCATCAAGGATAGATATATCATTATAATTGTTCACGTTTTGACCAAGAAGCAGTACTGCTTTCACACCTTGCTCCCAAATATTTCCCACCTCTCTCACAATGGAATCCACTGGTCATGACCTCTCTCTCACCTATGTGAAAGGTACAATGTAGAGTGAACACATATTGTTACAACCACACATTATGGAATTTCCAACAATTCTTAATTTCATAACCACTGGGACAACTTCCATGTCAATGACATTCATTTGGAATCCATATGTTTCATGATAAATCCATGATTTTAGTGAAGTTTTAGCAACTGAAAACCTTACGAGTCCATAATATTGTCTTTCACACATTTGTCGTATGATTTTTGGGTTGTTATCAATGTCCATCTCCATTCGAAGTTGTAAAGAAATGTTCCTCTGTATAGCAAAGATTGTAACAAAACCTTGTTTCATTTGAAAGAAGAAATGCATATACCCTATAAGAAACTTTTCTTTACTTGGAATTTTGCATAAAAGATGATTATTTGTATTGGGTTGTTTTCATATAAACCTTCTCGCCATCTAAAATTTAGTCGGTACTCTATTTTTCATAAGTATACCATTCAATGAGTAATTGTATGAGCGTTTGAGCTAAATTTGAAGCCATGCTTTGGTTTTCCAATCTGGATATGGATATTTATTGACAAACTTAACTTGTTTATAATACATTGTCATATTCTAAAAGAAAAGGTTAAATGAAAAATATTCCAGTGAAGATGTTTGCTACTTAGAGAGTAACGTGAAGAAAATATTGCTACTTTGAATCTGGGCATTATATTATGTTGTAAAGAGTCTTGTTTCAAACATAATTTTCAGTTGAGCCATGCAAGTGGTTGAAATAAAATAGAGTTAGAGTCCAAGCTTTGAAACTCAACACTAAAATCCATGCCTGGTTAATCTTTGTATCATTCAACAACCCTTCATTATTTGAATTCTATGTTTTTCATATCCGAGTTATTGTAAATCATATTTAATGGACATTTAGTGAATTTTTTTATCTTTCTTCTATTTATACAGTTAATAATCATTATGTATTTAATGGTTGAAAAATAAAGAATGACTTTTGCATCTGGTTTTAGATGAGCTTTTTTAGCCGAGGTTCTAGGGGAAGAAGAAAAAAAGGGAATCTCGTTTCTAGATATGCATCTAGAATTTCTCTAAAAAAACGATATTTTGCTTTTATGATAGTATGTTGCTGACTCATAGTGGATAATGGTTTTTTAATTTTTTTTAGTATTGGAGCTACGGTGTTTATTTTGAAACTTTAAATATCATGATTTTGAGATTTTGGAACCAATGGAGGAACAAGTAGTACATAATTGTATAATCTATGGTTCTTCATGATATGTTTGTCATATTATATATAAGGCTTTATGATATAATGTTTGAAATGATGAGTCAAGTCACAAGGAGAAATGTGTACATGTTATAAGTCATGCTTTCTAATTGAGTTTAGTGGGACCCTTACCTACCTTTTCCATATTATATATAAGGCTTTATGATATAATGTTTGAAATGACGAGTTAGGAGTCACAAGGAGAAATGTATAAGTCATGCTTCCTAATTGAGTCTAGTGGGGCATACATAACATTGTGAGCTCTTATTAATTACTTCATTGATTCATATTAATCCTTTTGTTTCTCGTAAAAATCATTAATCAAAATAAAACAGTTAAACTGATTAATTGTTGGAGAATGGAACAAAAGAAAATGAGGACATCAATGAAAGGGACTCATTCATCAATTGAAAGGTATGCTAAAGCTTTGAGATTTTTCTTCCAATGATTATCTTTCACCATTCTAAGTTTTCTCTGGGCTAAACTTCTTTGACGATAGCATGGATTTTCTTTAAAAGTGGCAAAGAAAGGTGAAGTGATATTGATCGTGCGGTTTTCTTCTTAAGGTTATTTATTTTCCTACATTTGTTTGCACTCTTTAGAAGTTATGAACATGTTCATTGCTAATAAATTGTGTGCTAGACATCACTTGAGGTGGTCCAAGTTTGACTTTAGGATTTCCCTTTCTTTCTATGGCCCTTAGTTGCCTTTGTATGAGTATGTTTGCATATGAGGCTTCCAAAGACTTCTCTGGTCCAAGTCCTCACAGGGATTTATAAAGGCATTTGGTTCAAACAGATGTTTGGTTATTTATAAAAGGATCATTACATTTTTCTCATCACTTGCTCTTACTTCTTTACCATTTAAATGATCTTTAGTGTTCGTATTTTTTACTCAGATTTCATTCTCTATTATTGCTATTATACAATTTTATTTTGAAGAGTTTATATATACATTTATGTACATTTCCTTTGACAAAATAATAGTTTTCTTTTATTCATATTTTTATTTTTATGTACAACTCTAAACAAAAGAACACAAATTATTATTTTTTATATTATAAAGCAAGTTCGCAATCAAATCAAGGTTTTCTTCATTTAAAACTTTGATTACCTTCCTTAGGCTATAAACACAGGGTGATAATCCCACTTACCTTGCTTATCCTAACGAGGTCTGAAGTGTTTTGTGAGAAACATTATATTTTCTCACTCAACAAAAGGTAATTCTAAACTTTCTTTCATATGTTGTCCTAAGGAAAAAAAACTTATGCCCTAGACATCCTTTTGCGAGTGAATGCATAGTTTTTGTTCTTAGATAATGCCACTCTTGGGTTGATTTGGTTATGGAGCTCACCATAGAATCTCTTGCCTTCCATTTACTTGTAATTTCTTATTTACCAAATCTAAAGCTGTCCAAAGCTTGTAGTTTACAACCAAACCAGCAATAGATCTATTGAAGAATTTCCCTCTAAAATTGCATGCATGACCCCATAACACAATAAAACCAAAGCACTATCTTCACTTTCAACCAACCCAAAAAATTTCACATAATCTCATTTTATTTTAAATTTATATTTTTGTTTTAGCAAATCTGAAACTTATAACAACAAATAATCATAAATCATATTTGTATTCAAAGCCATTTTTCACTTCAAATAATTATATTTAAGTTGTTGATTGTTTTCTAAGAGTAAATCATTGTTTTTCAAGCTCCAAAACTTAATCGATTCGCTCAAGTCAATCCTTCTTTATTGCTAGTTTATATTTCTGAGAAGGGTGTTTCAATTTTTATCTGAAATTTCTTTAAGTGAAGCCATTAAGACAGATCTAATAAGTTAACTCATTGTTCCAAAGGTCAAATTGTTGTTTTATAGTGTTGAAATATTATTCACTTTGCTCATATTTGCCCAAGTTCATTGTTGTTTGTATTTCATAAGAATGATATTTAATAAGTTGGATTTAAATCTGAAGATTATCTGAAGGAAATTCACCAAAACAAAAATTTATGGTTTAGCTTTTATCTTCTAAGGGCAAATCCACATTTTTCATGGTTAAAATTTCAATTGATTTGCTAATTTAGACTTTGATTTATTATTGTTTACATTTTTAAAAGAGGGTTGTTAATAAACCTAATTCAAATATGAAATATCAGCACTTAATATCTCACTAACAAATTGAAGAATCAATTTATTATTTTTTTAAGCAAATCCCTTTAAAATTTGTTGCACACATCCAAGATTGATCTGCATTCTAACCATTTTATTGTGATGGTTTATAAATCTAAATGGTTAACTGAATTCTGATTTTAAAAAAATATTAATCATCATTTCATAAAGTTGGTTTAAATTTGAAAATCACAAAAGAAAGTTCATTAAATTAGATTTTATTATTTCTTAAGCAAATCTCTTTAGAATTTGTTGCACACATCCAAGATTGATTTTCTTTACAGCTTTTATTGTGATGGTTTATAACTCTAAATGGTTAACTGAATTCTGATTTAAAAAAATTATTAATCATAAGTCTTGGATCATTTCATAAAGTTGGTTTAAATTTGGAAATCACATAAAGGAAGTTCATTAAATTAGATTTGTAAATTAACTTGTATCTTCTTGTGGAAAATCTATCGTGTCATGGTTAGATTTTTAAATGATTTGCTATTGTTCACACATCTCCACAAGGGCATTTAATAAATATGATTTGCATATGGAATTTTTGGCATATAACAACTTTTAAACATGTTAAAAAATCAATAGTAAATTTATCTTTTCATGGTTAAAATTCTAAGCAATTTGCTAGTATAAATTTCAATTTCACCATTGTTGCATTTGTAAGAAAGACATTTTGTAAACTTGATTCAAATCTAAATTTTCATCATTTAACTTCTTTCAAACATATTTACGAATTGGTTTATTGTTTCAAGAATCAAGGTTATTAAATTTATGTGCATAAATATAAATCAACTTGCATTTTTAGCCTTGTCTTGTATTGATCTACAAATCTAAAGGGTTAAGTGAATTCTGACTTAATTCCATAATCTAAATTCTTAATCAAATAATCAAACTAAGCTACTTTCTCTCTCAAAGTCTACACGATCTAAGATTAGTGGACTGTAGGGAATTCCCCCCCCCCTGCTAGAACTTATCTAGTCTAAAGTGAGAAAGGAAAAGCCACCGAGGTGACAACAATGACTTGCCTAAGTTTCCCTTGGGGTCTCATCACTTATTCTTAGGGGACTTTTGTACCAAGTGAGAACCTAGGAGGTAACAACATCCACTATTCTAAGTCGGGCCTCACATTATTCCTTTTGTCTAAGTAGGAATTATCTCACCCATGTTGGTTTATTAGTCCATGAGTTGAATATTCCAACAATGTATGTTGTTTTGTGAGCTACTAATTTGATTTATAACAAGGAAATCACTAGATAACAAGATGCCTAGGTGTCAAAGTAAGGATTTCAACATGGTATCAGAGTTATCGCTCTGAGAAGAAGCCAGATATCAGATCCATAATAGTTGATAGCAGATCTATCATATCTACAAGGAGATATTAACAGATCCATAATCAGAAGAAAGAAATAAAGGGTCAGATTTAAGGAAAATAACATTATTGAGGCATAACTAAGGTTTTGCAGTCATATAGAGTTGTGAACAGGTTGCAGGAGGAACAATCATGTACATACACGGGTTTCTTTGGAGACAGTCACATACACACGGGTTGCAGTAAGCACATGCACGTACATATGCGGGTTTCAAAAAGGGAAGTTGCATACATATGTGGATTTCAGTGGTGACAGGCACACATGAGGTCGTATAGGTCAATACAAGGGAAGTTTCAACAACAAGTTATTTCCATTGCAACTTATCGGGTCTAAGGAATGGCATCAACACATATAGGAGTTGAAGACATGTTGGATAGATTATCCAACTTCCTATCTTGGAAATAAAGAGTTCCTTTGGTGTTAAAGGAGTATGACCTTTGGGAGAAAGTGGACAAAGAAGTTGTTCCATCGACAAATCCAACAACTTTGACAGCTCATGAGAAGAAGGAGATCAAAGATGAGAGGGTTATTTTTTATCATTGAAGGATTGTCTAATTCCTCACCTATTCAAGAAGAAGATGACCAAATAAATTTTTGATGCCTTGGTAGGTTTATTCTAGAGCACTAACATGAATAAAAAAATGGTCTTAAGAAATAAACTCAGATCTATGTAGATGTCTAGATTTGAGAACGTTACCAACTATTTCACGAGGATCACTCAAGTATGTGATCAACTTGCAACCATAGGGTAGAAAAACAGAGGATGAAAAGATCGTGAATGTGGCATTGAATGGTCTTCCCAAGTCATGGGAACCATTTGTCAAGGGAGTCTATGCTCGATAACATATCCCATATTGGTAGAGACTTTGGGATGATTGCATATAGGAAGAGACTTGGGAGGAGTCTAAGAGAAACAAGCAGTGAAGAAGTGATGAGAACATACCTCTTGTCAGTAAGACAAGGAAGGGAAAAGGAAAGAGTTCCAACAAAAAGGGTAACAATGATGGAGGATCATCGCAACCAGGGAAGAAGCGGGACTTGAGTAAAATCAAGTGCTTCTCATGTCATAAGAATGGACATTATGCATCTTAGTGTCTAGAGAAGAAGAAGGTAAAAATAAAGTTGCAGGAGACAACATCAGCTGAGACACAACTAGATGAGTTTGCAATGAAGTTTCATAAGGATTTCTCGCTAATTTCTTTCCTTTCTACCAACACAAATACCAGGAGTGTGTGGTTCTTGGAAAATGATGCATCTCATCATATGACAAAATAACATGATCTATTTAGCAGTCTGATGGAGAGGGACTCAGATATTCATGTGCAACTTGGTGATGATGCTAAGTATGTAGTGAAGGGAGAGGGGACAATTATGTTCCAACTTGAGTCAGGAGGTTCATTGGATGCCCAAGATTTGCTTTACATACCAAGACTAACGAATATTTTTCTCTTAGTCTCAGCTATGGATGACAAGGGTTTTTCCATTAATTTTTAGAGAGGCCAAGTAATCATACGTCTAGATAAACCTATCTTGGACACAACAATGGTAATTGGGGTTAGAGAGGGAAATTTATACATGTTGCAGGGAAATCCTGGTCAGGATTTGGTACAAGACAACGACAACCTATGTGAGCTATGACACAAGAGGTTGGGACACCTACATTACAAATCATTTCCAATTCTGAGGGGGATTGTTATAGGTCTTCCAGATTTCAATATTGAGAAGTAGGGAGTGTTCAGAAAGTGTGCACTTGGAAAGAGTGTCAAGGATACTTTTCCAAGCAACGAGAGTAGGTCCAAGGGGATCTTGGATCTTATCCATTCATATATGAATGGGTCGATTTTAATAGCACCAGTCTAGGGATCATGATACTATGTGACATTCATTGATGACTTTTATAGGAAAACCTAGATCTTCTTTATGAAGACCAAGGATGAGGTCTTCAGTTAGTTTCAGGAGTTTAGAGATCAGGTGGAGAACCATACAGGGAAGAATATCAAGGTCTTCAGATCGAATAATGGGGGAGAGTACACCTCCAATGAATTCAATGATTTTTGCAAGGAGGTAGGAATCAAGAGGGAGATGACAATATCATACAACCCTAGAAAAATGGGGTTGTGGAGATAAAGAATCGGTCCATCATCGATTCTGATAGGGCTATGATACATGACCAAGCATTTCATATGTTTATTTAGGAAGAGGCATGTTACAAAATGGTATATGTGCAGAACATGAGACTTCATAGGATATTGGGGGACAAGACTCTAGAGGAGGCATTCTTAGAATCCAGAGATATGACATTTGAGGATCTTTGGTTGTCCAATCTACATCCATGTGCCTATAGAGAAGAAGACGAAGTTAGAGCCTTTAGGAAAGAAGGGTATATTTTCAGGGTACAATGAGACCTCAAAGACTTATAGGATATTCATTCCAACATAGAGGAGGACAATTGTGAGCAAATATGTTAATTTTGAGGAGAACTTGGCATCTAGGAGATACAAGAGTCATCAACAATGATAGAGGACGAGGAGCAGTAGTCTCCAAAGGATGAGCAACAATTAATAGATAAGAATTCAAGTGGGGAGGAAGAGTTAGCCTCTTCCAATCTTGTCAGGAGACCTAGGTGGATAATATAGACATTGAGGGATGTTGGTGAGGCTCCTAGGAGTCTGGTTAGAGAGCGCAGGCCTATGAGGAATATTCTGAACTATATGGTGCTTATGAGTAGCATCATTGATGATGAGCCTTCTAGTTTTGAGGAAGCATCAAATCATAAGGTATGGCAGTATGCCATGGTAGAGGAGTACACCTCTATTATGAGGAATGATGTTTGGGACATAGAGTTGAGACCGGAGGGGAAGTTAGTTGTGAGTTCGAGGTGGCTCTACAAGATCAATCATGTTGCAAATGGTAGCATTGATAAGTTCAAGGCAAGGTTTGTGGTGAGAGGGTTCTCCCAAAAAGAGGGAATGGACTGTGAGGAGAAATTTTCTCCAGTTTTTAGGTATGCTTCTATTCGAGCTGTTATTTATATTTCTTCAGTTATGGAGTGTAGGATACATCAAATGGATGTAAAAACAACTTTCCTCAATGTGATCATTGAGGAGGAAGTGTATATAAATAAACCTCATGGATTTCAGGTACATGGGAGGGAGTCTCATGTGTGTAGTCTTAAGAAATCATTATGTGAACTCAAACATGCACCTAGGGAATGGAATTCCAGGATTGACAGATACTTGAAAAGTATGGGCGTGAGGAGGATCCTAAATTGTACTTCATTCTCTTTGGGACAAATCCACTCATCGTCGTTTTGTACATGGATGATTTGTTTCTCACAGGTGCATAGGAGCTTATTGCAGGGTGCAAAGTAGATTTGGCTATTGAGTTCAATATGCAGTACATTGAATTGTTGCATTATTTCTTGCGGTTAGAGGTATGACAGTATCGAGAGAGATCTTCCTTTAACAAGGGAAGTATGATGTTGAGATCTCGAGGAGATTCATGATGGAGGATTGTAGACTAATGTATACACCTATGGTTACCAATATGAAGAAGTTTATCACTTTAGATTTAGAGTTGGTGGATCCTTGGATATACATGAAACTAATAGGGCCCTTGATGTATTTGGTCAACACCATGCCATAAATTTATTTTTCTATGAACACCTTGAGTCAGTTCATGGTGGAGCTGAGGTGGGTGCATTGGATAGAAATGAAGCATGTGCTCAAGTACTTGAGAGGTACAATGGAGTATGGATTGAGGTATCTTGGAGAATATGGAGTGGAGTTGCAGGAATATACAGATTTAGATTGGGAAGGGAGTACAATAGAAAAAAATAACACCTTGGGGTGTTGCTTCAGCATGGGATCAACAATGATTACTTGGTTCAGTAGGAAGAAAAATTATGTAGCACTCAGTTCAACAGAGGCAGAGTATATGACAATGATTATAACTATATGTGAAGCCATTTGGCTTCACAAATTGCTTGCATGTTTATTTGATCAGGAGTTGGATCCTACGATAATACGCTGCGATAATCAGAGTTGTATAAAACTCTTGGAGATTCCAATATTCCTTGACATGTCCAAGCATATAGAGATCATATATCACTTCATTCAAGATATAATATAGAAGGGAGTAGTGAAGCTTCAATATATTTCCATAGATGAGCAGGTTGTTGATATTCTGACCAAACCTTTGGTGAAAAGGGAAGTTTGTGTTCTTCAGAGACAAACTTGGAGTGGTGAAAAATATCTTCCTCACTAAGAGGGAGTGCCGATGTTTGGTAGAATCAAACAACTATTTCAGCAAAGGTATAAGTGTCTAGACATGTGGAAATTCGTCCAAATCCTTCTACCTTGAAACTTTACTTTAATTAAAAGAAATATTAAAGAAAATTGCTTTTATTAGAGAGTTAATTTTTATTTAAAGAAATGATTTAATTAGCATTAGTGAATTAAATAATAGTCAGTGATCTCAAGTGAGGTGAGAAGTAATCTCAACCGTCTTTGGATATTTTTAAGTTTTAAACCTGTGAAATAAAGAAATGCATACGTATTCTTAAGCAAAACAAAAATTAAGCAATGGCTCATACACATAGTACATGGAGATTTACGCTGGAAACCTTTAACCGAGAGAAAACCATCCTTCCTTGACGTTGCACCTCTCAACTCTTCATTGTATTAATTTCAAAATTCACAATACAATATATACAATATTTTAGGTATTCCACAATTATCAAAACCCTGATCCCTTAACCCAAGATTAATTTAGAAACCCGCTAAAAATAGTGAAAAATGCTAAAATAACAAAAACCACCCAAAATAAAATTTTGAAGCACTGCCCTGAAGCTGAAGGCTTCGACTAAGGTTAGGAGGGGCATGCTTGGCCCTCTTTAGATCCCTCTAGTTGGTTCTTGGTGCATGCGTACACCGACAGGTGATGGGATCGTCATATGTTGTCGTCAAATATGATGTACCCCCCACACACATGCAAATAATATAACACATACCCAACATTCTCCCACTTGTTTTTTCTTTGCGTGCATGTGGTCACATGACTACATAGTCAACAATCCAGGGAAGCAATTCCCATTGTTTCTCTACACCATGAGAACTTCTCGGTGCTCACAGACTTTGTCAATGAATTTGCAACATTATTCATAGTGTCAACCTTCTCTAGCAATACCTTGTCTTCAACCATGTCTCTCACAAAGTGATATTGAACATCAATATGATTTATCTTTGAATGATAAGATGGGTTCTTTTCTAGGAATGTTGCACTCTGATTGTCACAATACAACCTTACTGCTTGTTGTGCCAAACCAATACCTAAACACAATCCTTGTAGCCATATTGCTTCCTTGCATGCATGAGTGGCTACCATGTATTCAACTTTTGAAGTTGAGAGTGCCACTACAACCTGTCTTTTTCTCATCCAATTGATTGCTCCTCCAAATAGGTTAAACACATACGCAGTTGTTGATCTTCTATGATCCAGATGTCCATCCCAGTCTACATCAACAAACCCATGTATTCCCAAAACTATGTCTAATCCTTGTCTTCCTTGGTAGCACAATCCATAACTAGAAGTGCCATGCAAATACCTTAAAAACCTCTTTATTGTTGTTCAATGCTCCTTCCTCAGTTTTCACATATACCTACTCAAAACTCCCACTGCATGTGCAATGTACAATCTAGTACAAACCATTGCATACATGAAACTTCCAACCACACTAGCATATAAAACATGGGACATGTCCTCTTCCTCTTCATGTGTCTTGGGACATTGATCCACATATAAATCTACACCTACAAGAATAGGAACCTTGATTGGTTTACTTTCCTACATATTAAACCTCTGCAATATCGTCTCAAGATATTTTCTTTGTTTCAACCAGAGTTTCATGTTTGTACGATCTCTTTTAATCTCCATTCCCAGGATGAAGTTAGCAAAACCAAGATCCTTCATGTCAAGTTTGTAGGATAGTTGCAATTTAAACTGCTTGATAACATCCATGTTATTTCCTACCAGCAACATGTCATTGAAATACAACACTGCATAAATGAAGTGATTACCAACCTACTTGGAATATACACAGTGATCATCCTTGCTTCTTACAAATCCCATTCCAAGGATGTATGTGTCAGACTTTTGGTACCACGTCCTAGGTGATTGCTTTAGACCATATAGTGACTTCTTTAGCTTACATACCGGTTCTTTCTTTTCCTTCACTGTAAATCCTTCTTGCAGCTTCATGTAGATTTCTTCTTCCATATCCCCATGTAGGAATGTTGTATTCACATCCATCTTTTCTACTTCAAAATAAAAAATATTAGTAACAGATAAAAAAAATCTAATAGAAGTTAAGTTGGAAATAAGAGAAATGTTTTTACTAAAGTCAATTTCCTCTACTTGGGAATAACCTTTTGCTACTAACCGAGCTTTGCATTTCTCCACTTTACCTTTTACATTCAAATTCTTTTTAAACACCCATTTGTTACCAATGGATTTTCTTCCACTTGGAAACTCAACTAGATCCCATGCCTCATTCTTATCCAAGGCACCCATCTCTTCAACCATGTCCTTCTTCTAGAGTTTACTATTCTCTGAATTCTCTGCTTCCCTGATAGTTCTGGGATCATCATCAATAATATATCAAGAAAAAATAACATGAAAATTAGGCGAACTATACCTTTTTGGTTGCCTTGTTTACCTCATTGATCTCATCAATACTGGAGTATGGGGTTTTTCTTCTTATGATTCATCTTCTTTCGTTGATTTAGATTTTGCATCATCCAACTCAAACTCTATTTTCTCAGGTTCTTCTTTCCTTGGTAGGAATTCTTGTTTGGGAACATATTTAACCTCTCTAAAAACAACATCCTGACTGTAAACAATCTTAGTTTCTAGGTTCCAAAGCTTATAACCTTTCATACCATCTTTATAACCAATAAATATACACTTTTCAGCTTTAATATCCATCTGATATGTTCAATAGAGGGTTTATTACCATTCCATACCTCATGTGGATTTTTTTCCACAAACACTGATGAGGGCGATCTATTTACTAGGTAACATGCAGTACCCATTGCCTCTTCCCAAAATTATTTTCCTAACCCGACACCACTAAGCATGCTCCTTGATTTTTCCATCAATGTCCTATTCATCCTTTCTGCAACCCCTTTCCATTGAAGTGAGTATGGAGTATTCTTCTACCTTTATATACCACACTTCTTACAAAACTTTTAGAACTCATTCCCACATAATTCTCCACCATTATCTGTCCTCAACACCTTTATTTTATTCTCTGTTTGATTTTCCACCAGAGCGTTAAACTCTTTAAATTTACAAAATACATCATATTTATTCCTATGAAAATAAATCCATGCGTTCCTTTAGAAATCATCTATGAATGAAACATAACACACATATTTACCTAGTGATGGAACATGTACAAGTCCGAACACATCATTGTGTATCAACTTTAAGATCCCCTTTTCTCTTTTAGAACTTGATGTGAATCTTACTCGATTATGTTTACCATATATGCAATGTTGACAAAAATCAAAATCTAGGGTGCAATTAGACATACCTTCAACCATACCTTTACCATGTAGTGTTTGAAGGCCCTTTTCTCCAATATGTCCTAGTTTTTTATGCCACAACATAGTCTTCTTTCCATGGATAATACAGATCCTATATTCTTTATTTCTAAGCCCAGGGACAATAGAACTATTACACCCATCAGTATAAGTGCTTACCAATAACTTGTACAGAGTTCCAAACTGAACTCCCCTCATCAACACCATTTCTCCTCGTACCATCTTGTAAGTGCCCTTTCATAATAAAGTATCAACACCTGCATCATCCAACTTACTTACATATATTAGGTTCTTGGATAGATATGGAATGTGTAGAACTCCAGGGAGATTTCTAATCCTTCCATATTTCAGTAACAACTTAACTCTTCCATGTCCCATGATTTTGGTTGTCGAGCCATCTCCTAAGAAGACATCGCCACCATCATAATTTTCATATTCATAGAACCAAACCATGTGAGGAGTCATATGAAATGATGCACTTGATTAGATCAACCATAAATCTTGATCTGCATGTCTACCTATAAATTCTAGGGAAATATCACCTCCTTCTTCTGTGGAGGTTTTATAGGAGCATACGTATAGCCGAAATTCATCAATGTTTCTTCTACTGAGAGTACCATTGTAAGAAAGAGAAATAATGAGAGTATCAAGAGCGACCCGTTGGAGGGAGAGGGGAACCTGTAGTACCCAACCTTTCACAAGGTGTGAAAAATAAATTGTGTACAAATGAGGCGGGCATGCCCCATGCTCGTGTCATGTAACTCAAAAAATGTGTAAGACAGTAACTGAAGTGGTGTGTTGGTGAAGATGACCGCATTTCCCTTGGGGGCATGTTGATAAGAGTAGAGGAAAATTCTGATGGGGAACAATACTCTAAAAAATAGGCAATGACACATGTAGGAAGTATCAAGGATTTTGCGGGCATTGATAGCCCACCAAATTTTAAATGTCTTTGGAAAATATAAAATCAACTGCAATAGTCGCGAAGTAAGACCCACCACAACATGATAAAGTGTTGAAGTTGAATGTTATGGGGGTCAACGCTAGCAAAGAGCAATGCTGGTTCTCCCTGTACCATCTGAGACTCCTCATTGTAAAGGTAATGAGAGTTAAGATAATGTCGCCCTTTTGAAAATTGTGTTGATGTCGACAAAAAGGGAGATGTGACTCCAAGAAGAAAAGGGCTTCGTGAAATCCACTGGATGAGATCATGAACTGATGAGGTACATGGACGAAGTCAAGATGCGGTGAGACTCAAGACTTCCCTTGGTTGGGGATATATGTGAAGTAAAAGTGGCAACAATCGTACAACTAAGTCGAGTGTTAGGGGGACAACCAAACATGGGATAAGTTGTGCCAGAGGTGGGACAAAGTGAACAAAATCATAGAGTAGAGGTAGGTGACTTGTGGGATACTCGGGGTTTATGGGAGATGTCAACAGGAGTAGGTGATAAGGAATGCCCCAACCAAGGGTGACATGGGTTGTATTTTCCAAAAAGGAAGAAGGTTGCCAAAGGTAATGACAAAAAGCTATGTAAAATGATGGAAACAATGGCTTTGTACAAATAAAAAGAATTAAAAAATAAGGTGGGATAATAATGCAGATACAGAAATGGGTGCCCCAATGTAAGATGGCTTGGCCTGACGATGGCGCAAGTTGTTTGGAAAACAAGTGGAGGGTTGGGGCCCCATAGGCGGGTTTTTGTATTAGGGAAATGTATGGAGGGAAATCTGCAGATGGGAAAACTGATGGTGGATGAAATGGATGGTTAATGATGTTGAGGGAGTGCAGTCAAAATAAAACCGTGAGGAAGTACCCTGGGAGTCCATTGGGTAGGCTAGCAAAATGAGGAGAAGGAGTATGTGGCTGATTCACGACATAATGTAAGACTATCGAGACTCCCATCCCTAAATGGGGAGAACAACATGAGTGTCAAGTGCCTGGGGGGGACGACGAATGGGACAACTCATGTGGGTGAGGGTGCTACTGGGTGACAGTACCGAAATGTGGTGTAGGGGAAGGTACTACAGAGATGGATATAGGGATTCTAGAGGTAAAAATCAGAGGGTGTGATTGGGAGATGCATCTTGATATTCAGAGGGAATGAATACATTCCAGTGTTGAGGATATACTTGAATGAAGACTGCTGAGATATGATGATCAAGTACCCGCACACATGAAAAAAAAATACCTGACGTGAACAATATCTGAAGAGAAAGATCATATAGTGGTTATTCAATAATGTAAACATGCATACCTGAGCGGAATATGAGAAAAATGTCCCTCGGGGGCTAAGGATGAAAAGTGGCTCGGGGACTGTCATGGTGTAGATGATAGGGTGTTGATCCCGTGGCTGAAGATGGATCAAAAAATGGACGAAGGGGAGGATATTATCGATGTTGGCAGAAGGTTTAGGCTCATAATGTGAAACCTGATCGATGGTAATGATCTTCCCATTATGGGGGAACATCATGGTTCGAAATATAGAAGAAGCAATTTCCTTCATAGCATACATGTAGCTACAACCGAACAAGATATTGTAATCGAGTGGGGCATCGATAACCTCAATATCAATGAGAATGGTTTTTCCCCCGAGTTCTACAGGGACATTTTGGAAGAGCCCTTTGGGAAAAGATGGTCATCCATCATAAGCTCTTAAGGTAATGGCAGATGGTATGAGTTCGGGGGAACCAAGTTTCTTCCATATGGATTTGGACATGATACATGTGGATGAACCTTCATCAATGATGCACCAATGAACTGTAATGTTCTGAATTTTCACGAGGATTTGAAAAGTGATAAGAGCGGGGAGGCGAGGTTCTCCGTTGTCGAGATCAAATGTGATGAGTCGGGTATCGACAGGGTCGAACTCCCCCATGGCAGAAAGTAATGACTTCCGCTGAGTGGGACAAGTTTGAAGGACTTTTAAGACTGACATGGCAGCCAAAGATTTTTCCAAGTCATCGACCAAACTATAATTATGAGCCACCCTAGCCTGAGGGTTGTGAACATTCTTACGCAATGGGATTCGGGGAATATGAAGGGGTATTTCAGTATTAGGGTGAGGAATCATTAAAGGGGGTCTAGCTGTGACTGGGGTTGCTTATGAGGTGGTGGGAGAAGACTCAGGGGGTGTGCTATATTGAAAATTGTGCGTTTGCAGAAGGACTTCTTCCTCACTGGTGAGGAGGATAGTGCGATCGACAGGATTTCCCATATTGGGATACTGTCCCAACTGTGGTGGGGTAGACTGCATGTCTTGTTGGGTATTTATCACCCCTTGGTGTGGAATGGGGTTTTTTAGCACAGTTGGGGGTATGCCATATATGGGTGGTGGTTGGAGTTGTGGGTTGTGGTGGGTGGTGTTACCAATCAATCTGTCTGTTGAGTGAGGCATCCCAGGTTTGTCTTGGTCGAGTAGCATAGGTCTTGGGGTGTCCAGGAGTATCGTGTATAGGTATCCTGAATGGAAAAAAATAAGTTCGAACTGTTGGGTCTTGCTAATGGCTTCTTCTTCAGACTGGGGGAAGGAGGCAGCCACATCTTTGGCAAGGAGGGAAACAAGTGACTTGAGGAACCAATTGAGACATTGTTGGGGGGTAGCATTAGCTTTGCAGAGACTACGTCATCGACGCCACTCATGAATGTGGTCAACGATGTGTGTGGAGGAGGTTTGTTTGAAGTGTGAGAGTAGTTCGAGGCCATTTTCATGACGAATGGGTAGTTGAAAGAAGGTCGAAAATGCTTTGTCCAAGGATTCAAAGGTTGCGTGGGACCTAGATTTTTCTTCTACATACCACTTGGTTGATGGGCCAGTGAGCGTGTGTTGAAATAATCTCAATCGGATAGAATCTCCCATGATGTTGTTTGAAGAACACCATAGGTGAAAGGTCATGATATGGTTGGTGAGATTGTCTCTTGCTTTTCCTTCGAACTTGGGGATGTTTGAAGGGAGTTTGGTAGGCATTGTAGGCCATGTGGGGTTGTGCAATATAGGATCATTGGTGAGTTTAGTTAGATCCGGTATGTTGAGGGAAGCCAAATATGGCATATGAGGTGGTGGCGGAGGATTAATTTTAGCCATAGTGTGATGGTTTTGGGTACCTGGCCCTTGGAGGGGACTAGGTGGATTTGTACTTCCCCATTGAGAAGAATTTGGCCCCTCGCTTCCATGTAAAGGAGAGCGAGTGGATGGTTGACCTTGGGAAGTGGACCCAAGTAAGGTGGAACCAAGAAAAGTTGATCCCAAGACAGTGGCACTCACAGGGGTGTGAGAAGGTGGATCTGATGAGTTGGAAAGATTAGGAACTCCCCCTAGAATGGGAGGGAGATTTAGCAAGCGTCTGGAATGACGGGGGTTTTGTGGGTCCCCTATGATATCCGACTAGTTGATTGGATGTGTGTGAATGGTGGTGAGAGAAATAAATAAACAAGAGCCTTTGGTGCAATTTTTTGAACCTTCACAATATATTTCCCAATCAGATGTAATTAGAAGGGCATCATACATAAATAAATTTGATAAAGAAGCATATATGTGGATAGGTGGATTTTGTCCACGTGGGAGAACAAAGAAAACAAATGCTCGTGTCCTAAAAGACGTAACGTCCTTCCTCTCAAATAGAACTAGACCTTTCAATAGCACTCGACAGTGGGGTCTGAAGCGACCGGAAGAGAAACTAGTGAAGGATGAAGCAATCAGTTATAATGAGGGGTAGAGGGGGCATATCCCGAAAGAGCTGTCGATATTTGCCAATAGCCACACAAAATCTGATCAAGGCGCAATTGCAGCCCACAATTTCCACCTGGGTAGATGTCCTAAATTTTGGTCACTAGGTACCTCGGTCAAAGTGCGGCATTTAGATTTTCAACCTCAGAAATGGGTCACGGACTGGATCTCGTCCAAGAGGTGGGTGCCTCAAGTGGGGACACACAGAACAACCGGACCTCGGCCTTCAACCCTTCACGGGTATCTCTCTGCCTTATGGTGTAGGAACACTTGACTTGGAGGATTTAAAAGTTCCCTATTTGTCAACTTCTACTGTTTTGACAATGTGAGAACCAAATAACGGGGAGTTATTTGGATTCCTATCTTAGTGAGTTTTTGGCACCTCCTGTGGATGAAAACTTAGTGAGTTTTTTAGAAATATTTTAGGTGTGGTTGTTTGAGAGATTGGGGGTGTGAACGAACCTCGTTGAAATTAAGTGGGAGTGCATAGTCTCGTTAAGAAAAGGGGTGGGGTGTTTCAGAATCCAAATGGAGGAAACTTACTTCAACCTCCACTATTTCTAGATAAGACTATGTGAGTGATTGGTGAACTTTGTGTGTGAACAAGTGAAAGTGTGCCAATTTTTTAATAATTTTAGGTGTCACCTTGCTGCATGTGGTCTTCGCTTGGTCCTTACAAATTTTGATTACCTAAGTTACTATGTGTCATTGGCACAGCCTTGCGGAATTTCAAAGTCCCTAGGAAGCTCACATGTGGACATGTGGGTCCTTACTATTCCTTTAACTCCCTATTGTGATTTATTCTAAGAAAGATTTGAAACTATCCTAGATTGTGCACATGTGGGCATGTATGGGCCCGTTACAAAACCTTTAAACTTCCCAAGTGATTTAATCTAAGAAAGTAAATTTAAACACTATCTTATCTTTGTAGCATCTGGGCATGTATGGACCCTTACAATCTTAAGATGTGTTTTGAAAAATAAACTAAGAGGAGTCTCGAGGGGTTTGTTTTCCTCTCCTTAAGATTTTTTCTTTTTAAGGGAGATGAAATTGTCCCTCAACCTCTTTCGGATTCTCAAGATTGCTTTGGAGCATGAGAGAAGAGAATACTCAATGATTGATATCCATTTTCTGGTCCCAATGCAAGTTTTATATGTGATGTAGAATGATTCCCACTTAACCTTTAATCAAAGCAAGCCATCCATGTGGCAACATGAAAACAAAAAGAGGAAAAAATTATGATTTTAACCCCCTAAGTGCCTATGTTTTGACTAATCCCTTTATATGGAGAGGGAATGTAATTGTGGTTTATATTACAATATGCATGGAATCAATTTTAAGAAGGTTATGGGCCCTCCACAGATCACACAAATCTTACAATGTGTATTTTTCTGCACAGGTGGCGGGTCTTAGAATAGATAGAGGCACTTTGAGCGCCAATGCACGTACTAAAAGAGACTTATGGGAACAGGTGCATAGAAGGCGCTGAGTAATACCGTGGTTTTGGCGCACATGCGCACAATGCACGACTGTGGGTCAATAAACCTGCACACACCTGTCATGCGGTCGTGAAGAAAATTTTGGATGAAATTCCTTCAACTCAGCTTTGAATTTGGTTTCTTGTAGGTCGGCTTGGGCCGGTTATGGTACCTGCAGGTTAAATAAACAGAAAGAAGAGCTGAAATAACTCAAATGGGGTAGGAAATTGATACCTTTCCCCAGTGGAGTCGCCAATCTCTTGCACCTCTTTTGTCCTCTAAATGGGAAAAATAGAGATGCTTACAAGCCCAGTTGGGTAGCTAGGCAAGACAACAGTAAAGGAAAGGGTTAGAAAGATAAATCATAAAATACAAACAAAGAATTAAAATAAGAATGATAAAAATAATTAAACTATGGTGCATAAGAACATAAGAACATAAGAACAAGGAACAAACAAGACTCATGCCACCAATGGAAAGGATTGTATTAGTGGAAAGAAAACACCAAGAAGAAAGGGAGACTTTGGGTCCCCTCTTCCTCCAAGGGATGGCTCTTGGACCCCCAAATATTGAGCTCTTCTTACAAATGAGGCACTAGGATGAAATGGTGAAGAGAATCCAAAGCACATTCATTCTAGAGGTGATATGAATGGCTAAGTGCAATGGTGCTAGCATATTCTTGATGAGGAAAGAGGATCCTCCAAGAGAATATTAGCAGCATAATAATACAAATGAATTCCTTGAAGATGTAGTGCACCCATGGCCTCTTTTTATAGCATAACTTTGAGGTATTATTCAACCATATTTTAGTGTGAACAAGGGGCTATTTAGGGCACCTTTAGGTCTTTGACCAGCCACCCAGCCGGATTCAGCCAAGATTTGAATGTCAAATCGACTTGGAAGCTGAACCAGAAGTGGGTGGGAGGCTAACCAATATCATAAATGCATTGTTCTAATTTATGCATGGATTTTTGTGTCCACAGTCGTGCATCGGGAGCATGCACGCTTTTTCGACGTTTTCAACGAGTGCACGTGTGCATGCTTCCTGTATATCCTTAGTGCATGTTGATTTTATAACTGGTTGTATAGTTTTTGACCTTTTGGAAATGATTTTTCTGTCATTTTTGGTCCATGGGTGAACTAATAGTTGTTTTGAAGATGCTAGATTGCCGTAACCATTTGTGGACAAAATTTTAGTGACAACAGACGCTACGGAATTTCACAATAAGATCGACGCTATGGAAACTGCAGGCCTGTTTTGGATCGGCGCTACGAAATGTGCAGTTATTTTGCAAGGATGCTTCCACAAGTTTTGAGTGACTAACTTAAAACTTGGATTATGAACAAATGAGAAGTTATTTTCTAAAAATAGAGGAGGTTTTTGTTCATCACATACCAAATAACAAAAACCTCTCTCAGTTTTGAAAAATGTGTTATGGTTAGAGAGATATTTGATCCGGATTTTATGAGCAAAACGAAATGACTACAGATTATTACCAGATGCTTAACACAGAATAACAAAGATACAATAAAATTGGTTTTCTATTCAATAAGGAAATAAGATGAAACTGTAAAATGCAGCGGAAAACAAACTTGTTGGAATGGTGGCGGCTTATCTCTGAGAAGAGATGTGACGGCTACGCTCATTCGCAAGAAGATGATTACAATGAGGTTCTCAAGGCCTTTTTATAATAAACAGGAGTTTCAAAAACCCTAAACATCCAAAAACCTAACCCTAGGAGATGAAGCGCCAAAAGTCATGTGGGCCCCGTTTGGGTAAGTTAGTACATCAACTTCCCGAGGTCGTAACTTTTGCATACGATCTCCGTTT
The DNA here is from genome assembly GCA_009831015.1 of Picea engelmannii. Taxonomy (NCBI): domain Eukaryota; kingdom Viridiplantae; phylum Streptophyta; class Pinopsida; order Pinales; family Pinaceae; genus Picea; species Picea engelmannii. Next base: position 310,459 of record ML776798.1, read on the forward strand.
TAGGCGTATGATAGGCCATTGGAAAGATCTATCCAAGGAATACAACATTTGCACAAAATTTCATGATGAAAGTTTGTGGCCGCAACATACCCCAAAAAAAGTCGTTTAGGGCCACAAAATGGCTCCAGAAGTTCAGGACCCGAAAAACTACTAAAAATAGTAAATTATCAAAATTGCTAGAAAGTTGTTTTGAGCCAGCTGGAAAAGGTGGGTGGTCACCGATATCCACCTGGATCAATCCTCCATCCTTAGGAAGCAATGGTCTCCATTGCGTTGAGTTCCCCCATCAGATGAGGAAATTTCTGCTGAATTTGGCCCTGAGTGAGCCACTTGCCTTGGTGCAGGAGCTGCCCTGCTTTGACGACTCAATAAAGTTGGATCCTTTGTTTTCGAGTGCCCTTGATCTGTGTGTCCACAATCTAATCATTGGATGCCTGTTGTATGCAATCGAGGTTGAGATCTGTTGGTTTCAGTTGTTCTACTACATTTGAGGTGTCCAATAATGGTGGGAAATAAGGCCGAAGGAGGTCCACGTTGAACACTGGGTGCAGGCCAAGGAAAGGAGGAATGTTGAGCGCAAAATCATTATCCCCCACAGCCTTGGTGATGGTGTACGACCCATATTGGAGTGGGAAAATCTTCCAATGGGGTCCTGTAAGGCATTCTTTCTGCAAGTGCAACCAAACTTTGTCGCCCACCTGAAACTTATGTGGAACTCGATGTTGATCATGGCACTGCTTGTACTTGACATTAGAGTTCTATAGGATATCCTGAACCTATTGGTGGATGTGTTGGATCCTGTCAATGAATCGGGTGGTTTTGTCAGCCTCAGTTGGAGTAGCAGAGGAGTCGGTCGAGGTGACCCTAAGGGGAAGTGCAACATCTATGGGACCCAATGGTTGGAATCCCAACCCCACCTGAAAGGGGATGTGGCCAGTTGAGCTATGCAGGGCACAGTTGTAGCTATGTTGGACATAGGGAAGACTCTCATCCCATGTGTGGGGGTGCTTGGAATTATACATGCACAGGATATGCACGATCATTCGATTTACGACCTCGGTTTGGCCATCTTTCTGGGGGTGGAAGGTCGTGGATTTGGTGAGCTTGGTGTCCAGCAGTAACCAGAGGCTCGACCAAAATGTGCTGAGAAATAGACTGTCCCGACCTAAGACAATGGTTTGTGGGATTCCAAAATGTACCCAGACTCGTTCAAAGAAGAGCTTGGCAGTGGCTTCTGCTGTGATGCTCTTCTTGCAAGCAACCAGAATCACCATTTTAGAAAAGCGATCGACAACCACAAAAACACAGTCATTTCCCCGCTTGGTGGATGGGAGGCTCGACATGTATTCCATTGAGATGGATTCCCATGGTCTTTCAGGAGTAGGAAGAGGGGTGTACAGGCCCTGTTTCTTAGTGGTTGGTTTGGCAATAGCGCAAGCAGTGCAAGACCTGATATACTTGCTGACCTCCTGTCAAAGGTTCGGCCAGTAGAAATGCTTTTGTAGCATCGTCACTGTCTTTTCGATGCCAAAGTGTCTTTCCACCCGACTATAGTGGGCTTCCCGTATCATCTTCGCTCGCTCACTTGAGGGAACACATATATGGCCTAGATGACACAACAACCCATCCCGAAGATGGAAATTATTGACAACTTCCTTTTCACCCAACATTTGGTAGGTGGTGGTGAAGTTCGGGTCTGTCTCATAGAGTTGGGGCCATCTAGAGGTTTCATGGCCACAGGAGTCTAGCACTATGGTGAGTGTAGCGACTGGTGGTCTGCTGAGGCAATCAACGACACGGTTGGTGCTTCTTGTTTTATACTTGATGTTGAGGTGGAATTGTTGCAAGTATGTGGACCACTTTTGATGGTGGTCATTATGCAATTTTCCTTGTGTCTGCATGAACTGTAGTGGCTTATGATCAGTGTGGATGAATGTCTCCCTCCCAAGAATGTAATGTCTCTACTGGTGGCAGGCTTGCACAATGGAGTACATTTCTTTGTCTTAAGTAGGGTACTTATGGAAAACATCTGATAGTGTTTCACTATGATAGGCCACGAGGTGGTCGTGCTGTGTGAGAACGACACCCACAACATAGTCTGAAGCATCAGTCTCAATCTCAAAGGGCTACTGCAGGTCTGGTAGTGAAAGTGCTAGGGCTGAGCACAAGCACTGCTTCAAATCATCGAACGCTTGTTGTTGGGGATGGCCCCATGAAAAGTTTTCCTTACCACCACCCCTGGTTATTTGGCTGAGGGCCCATGCAATATGGGAGAATCCCAACACAAACCTGCGGTAGAAATTGGCAAGGCCCAAGAAGCTTTGAAGCTCAGTGAGTGTGGTTGGGGCTGGCCAGTCACAGATGACTTGGATCTTGGCTGGATCTACATGTACGCCATGTTGATCAATGATGTAGCCTAGGTAATGGACCCTGTCCATGCCAAAGGAGAATTTTTCCAAGTTGGCATATAGCTTGTGCTGCCGCAGGGTGTGCAAAACCTGTTGAATATGTCGCAAGTGTTCGGCCCAAGCCTTGCTGTAAATGAGAATGTCATCAAGATACACCACTACAAAAGTATTGGTGAATGGTCACAAGATATCGTCCATCATCCTCATGAAAGTGGCTGGAGCATTTTTCAGACCAAAGGGCATGACCAACCATTCAAAAAGGCCTTCCTTTGACTTGAAGGCAGTCTTCCATACATCTGTCTGTTCTATCGGGACCTGGTGGTAGCCAGACTTCATATCAATCTTACTAAAGTATTTTTCCCCCATGAGTTGATCAAGGAGGTCATCGATACGGGGAATCAGGTACCGGTTTCTAACTGTTATTTTATTCAGAGCCCGATAATCAATGCAAAGTCGCCAGGTTCCATCTTTCTTCTGTACCAGCATGATTGGGCTCTCGCAAGGTGATGAGGTAGTATGGATGTGCCCCTTGAGGAGAAATTCTTGGATCTATCACTTGATCTCCTCATTCTCTAATAGAGAGTAACGATAGACTGGCCCATTGGGCAACGATGCGTGGGGGTCAGATCGATGGGGTTCTTGACCTGGCAGTGCAGAGGTACCCCGATAGGCGAGGAGAAGATATCAAAGTATTCTTCCATGACCTTATCTACTTGCTTCTGCTGTGTGGAGAGGTCGGTCGCAGAGATCCTGGATGTGGCTGTGATTGTTCTCTCATTCTGAGAGTGGATCACGAAGAAGACAAACTTCCCCGTCTGAGAGATGACCTTCCTTCATTGCTTAGCAGAGATCGAGGAAATAGAACTAGGTG
>ML776798.1:327559-350778 GCA_009831015.1 Picea engelmannii
TTGATTCCATTACATTTACACATATTCCAAGACAATTGAATCAAATCACAGATAACCTAGCTAATATTGTGTTAGACTGGCATATATCACATCAAGCTACCTCTACACATACATAAACATCTCACAATCCTGTCACAGCATATACATAGAATAGACATCATCAAACCATTAACCAAAAAATATGTAAACACCACATAGATCTCAAAAAGTATACTCATGTATATATATATATAGGTCTACAGTGCCATCTAACTATTTACATACAAAAAATACATGTATCTGTAGGCCAATGCAACACCTCGGTACAAAATGGGCTCACCAGCCTATATAAAAAACTATACATACATCAACTACATGCAGCACCACTCACGGTGCCTCTAGAGCCGCACCACCTGCCCCTCCCTCAGGTGGTGGCGGCCTATCACCACCTACCCCAGGTGGTGGTGATCCACCCCCCACAGGCCCCTCCTGCCCTGGCGACAGTCATCCACTCATCATCGCCGCAACCACTACTTCTCGTCGCACGATGGCCCGCCATGGCGGCAGAATCCCCACACACTACTCCAGGAACGTCTCATCCTGGATGCAAGACCATAGGCCCTCAGGCACGTCTTGTAATACCATCTCCAGCCGATGGCGTATATCCTCAAAATCCACTCCGGCAGTCGCTAGAGCAGTGTGTGATGGCCCAGCACCAGGGTCATCAAATCGGCGCCTCCTCTTTTCCCCCTCCATATTAGTTGGTCGCCTCGTGGCGTCATCACGTTGATGTCTCTCTCCCTGCGGAGGTCTCTCCGGTGCTCGCTAAAACTCCACCTTACGCCCGCGAGGTGCCACATCTGCACATGAAAACCAACAAAAGATAGTATCAGCATCTATATCATATACATATGGACTGATATCTCAAAATACCAAATAACAAAATCATACAAACACTAAACATACCTCGATGATCAAACACCTCCCCTGGAGGTAGCACCATGTCTGGATCATCCCGGAAGTCCACCCCGGCATAGGGTTAACGCAAAATCACCTGTGGCATATGTTTCCATACCTGTGCCGCCTCTGCCGAAAAGAAGTGGCCACCTTCGCCACCACCGTGGCAAAGCAACATCGTCGACCATCGCCTCAGCCGCGGCTCTCGCACCCCAGGCACACCCAATAGAATCCTCGGGTGCAACATCGACACCCTCTCTAGAAACCAGGCCACTAGGATGGACCCGAATGTAAACTCCCGGGTATCAATAGACTGACAGTGGTCCAACTGCACCACCATCCTCGCATGTAGCGTAAGCCCCCAAGCGAAACACTCACTGGCCAACACTCTCTCCAGCGCCATAAGCTAGCCACCCCCGATCCGCTGGGTCTCCAGTGACCCGTATACTCGTACAATCATCGTTGTTATACAGTGATGCGCCAGGGAATCTATCGACGATATTCTCACCATCGTCCCGGACATAAAGTTATGACCGGAACAATATCTCTGGCCAATTGTGGTGAGCGTCATATCCCTAGGCATCACCGGCTCTGCCGGTAGGGGCGTTCCTTGGAATGGGAGCCCCGTCAAGAAATATACATCCTCCACCGCAGTGAAGGGGATCTTCTCTCCTCGCACGAGGAAGCAGTGCAGCTTCAGACTCCACATCTGGATCAGGAACTGTAGAATATACTCATGTGCCCGTATCAATGGGCACTCAAAAAACTTTAGCAGCTGACAGGCTACCAAAGTCGCACGCACACCTGGCCCCTCAATGGCCACGACGTCTCGCAGCTGAGACCAGTCTCGCTCTCGCAACCCCACTGGCATCGTCACCACCGTCCACCTGTAGACAACACAGACTCCTCTATCATCTCAAGCAACCATCAACATCATCAAACACACTCGTTTTTATACACCTCAACCTTGCCTCCTAGGCACAGTTTTGTTACCCACAGGCGCACACATGCGCACCTGTTCACTACACAGGTGTGCACACATGCGCGCCTGTTCACTATACGGGTGCGCATGTGTGCGCACCTGTTCACTACAAAGGTGCACATCAGTGCGCACCTGTTTGCTTCACATGCGCGCTCCCAAGTGCACCTGCTCACCATACAGGCGTGCACCAATGCGTGCACCAATGCACGCCCGTTCAACCTACAGACGCGCACTTGTACGTGCATGTTTAACTCACAGGCACGCCCTTAGAGCGTGCCTTAAAATCCTTCTACCGTGCCCCCATGCGTGTATATCTGGTGGACAGGCGCACACATGTGCGCGCCTATTACTGGATCGCCCGCGCATGTGGGGCCCATACCCCCTAAATATCTCTATATGCCCCCCCCGTCCATCCCTTGCCCAAAAAATGAAATCCTATTTCTATGCAGGATGATCAGACTACTAACCTGACGCTCGCTAATCACCAATCGGATGCCTTGTCCTCCCCGAATCTCCAAATCTCCTCTGAAAACTTCTCGTCCAATCACTATTGCAGCAGGTACAAATGACGTGGCAATGTGGGCCCTACAGCTATATATAGGCCTTTTTCCAAACTTCCACTCACCATTCTGGGAGCCCACAATGTCCATTTTTCAATCCGTCTTCATCCACGGGATCAACATCCCATCATCTACATCACAACAATCCCTAGGCCTCTTTTCATCCTGAGCCCCCGGGACACCCTTTTTTTTATATATATACCCTGGTCAGGTACGCATGCGCATATTCATGCTTATCAAATACATGCTCATATATTCGATTCTCTTCAGATATTGTTCACGTCGGGTATTTGGTTTTCACGTGTGCAGGTACTTGATCATTATCGGCACAACCCCTTCAGGTATCTACTCAGCACTGGCATGTAGTCTTTCCTGCTGTATCACACTTGCATTTCCAGTCACACCCTCTGATATTTGCCTCTAGGATCCCCATTCCTGGTTCTGCAGTACCCACACCTCGATTTGCATCTTCGGTATTGTTACCCAGTAGCATTCTTACCCACATGAGTTGTCCCATTCATAACACCTTTTGACACTTTTGACACTCATGTTGTTTTTTTCCAAACCCTTTAGGGATGGGAGTCCCGATAGTCTTTCATCATGCCGTGAAACAACCACATACTCCTCCTCATTTTTCTAGCTTTCCCACACGGACTCCTAGATTATCTCTTCTTGGTTCTAATTTTTACCTGCACCTCCGCAGTATCATGAACCCTCCATTTCATCCACAATCAGTTTTCCCATCTGCGAACCTACCTTCATTTCACCTACCTCATATAGAAACTCACCAATGGGGCCCCCACCCTTCATCATTTTTCCAAGAAAATTCTTCCCTACATGGGCCACCCATATCACACTGGGGCACCCATTTCTGTATTTGTACATTTCTCCCCAAATATTCATTATTTATTGTACAAACGCCTTTATTTCCCAGTCATTACATTCCCTTTTTGTCGTCACCTTTGGGCGACCTACTTTCCTTTTTTGTCCAAACCGTAACCCATGTCACCCTTGGTTGGAGCACTTCTTATCATCTACCCTTATCGACATCATCCATATCTTCAGAGTACCCCACAGGTCACTTACCTCTACCCTCTAAATTTGTTCACCTTGTCCCACCTCTGGCACAACTTATCATCGGTCTTGTTGTCCCCCTGACACTCGACCTTGTTGCACGGTTGCGGCCACTTTTTATTTCATACATCCTCCAACCAAGGGAAGTCTTGAGTCTTCCCACATATTGACTTCGTCCATGTACCTCTGCCACTTCCTCACCTCAGTAGATTTCATGAAACCCTTTGCTTCTAGGAGTCGCATTCCCCTTTTGTCGACATCAGCACAATTTTCCAGAAGGGCGACAATATCTTGATTCTCATTCTCCACTCAATGAGAGATCTCGGACGGCATAGGGTGAAACACCATTGCTCCCTACTGTCGTTGACCCCTGTAACATTCGATGCCAACCCTTTCTCATGTTACTATGGGTCTTACTTTGCGACTATTGCAGTTATTTCTCTCATTTTCTGAAGACCTCTGAACTTGGTTGGGCTATCAATGCCCACATAATCGCTGCTACTTATTACTGCGATCACTTCCTACTATTCAGAGTATGTTCATTTGCAGAATTGTCTTTTTCCTTTATCACAACTGCCCCAAGGGTGTTGCAGTTGTCTACACCAACACTTCAGTCATCTTTTTCAGAGTTACATAAACACGAGCATGGGGCATGCCTGCCTCGTTTGTACACAGTTTTCTATTTTCAACACCTCATAGAAGGTCGGGTCCTACTGGTTCCTTTTTTCTCCAACGGATCGCTTTGAATGATCCCACTATTGCTCTATCTTACAACAACATCCTTAGTAGAAGAAACATTGATGGATTTTGGCTATACGTATGCTCCTAACCTCATCCATCAGGGGGCATCTGTTATCACTGAAATTTCGTCAGCACATGGTTACAAGAACTCAGCATCGTCAAACAGTGATGAAGTCATTCATGGACCTGAATTAATACCACAACATTCAAAAAAGGTCAAAAACTATACAAAGTAGTGAAAAATTGAAGAGAACTTTGTAGACATTGGGCGTGTGCGCGCATGCATGGAACAAGAATGTAGAAATTGCGCACAGGCGCACGATGCACGACTGTTAGTGCAAAAAGTCGTGCACCTGCTAAATGGTGCATTAATTGAAGTGGTCAGCCTCCCAACCACTTATGGTTTAGCTCCCAAGCTGATTTGACCCTCAAATCTGGGCTGGATCTGAATGGTGGGCTGGTCAAAGACCTAATAATGCCCTAAATGGCCTCTTTTCACACTACAAAACAGTTAAACAATAACCCAAAGAATTGCTATAAAAAGCCAAGAATGCACCTCATTTTCTCAAGGAATTCAAAGCAATGTTATGCTGCCTATGTTGTTTTAAGGACTCCATCCTTGACAAGAGCATTTTGGCACCATTACATTGGACAATCTACCTCTCCATTGAGTGGATTTGTAAAGAGTTATTTCATCACCATTTTCCATTTTCTTTGTTGTAAGAAGAGCTAGCTAGTGAGGGTCCAAGAGCCTTCCCTTGGAGGAAGAAGGGACTCATAGTCCCCTTTCTTCTTGGTGCTTTGTTTTCATCAATAGATCAGCCTCAAACATTGGTGACATGGGTCTTTTGGTTCTTTCTGTTTCTATGTCCCTATGCTTATGAATTTTGTGTTTATTACATCTATTAGTCTAATTCCTAATTGTAGTTTTTTTTTTCTTTCCCTAACTCTTTTCTCTACAACTGTCCTGCTCAACAGACCCAACTGGGCTTGCAAGCACCTCGATTTTTCTCACCAAGGTGACGAAGGAGGTGCAACACCATGTGAGGGGGTGCTTGGAATTACACATGCGTAGGATATGCACGATCATTCGATTTACGACCTCGGTTTGGGCATCTATCTGTGGGTGGAAGGCCGTGGATTTGGTGAGCTTGGTGTCTAGCAGTGACCAGAGGCTCAACCAAAATGTGCTGAGAAATCGACTGTCCTGATCTGAGACAATGGTTTGTGGGATTCCAAAATGTTTCCAGACTCGTTCAAAGAAGAGCTTGGCAGTGGCTTCTGCTGTGATGCTCTTCTTGCAAGCAACCAGAATCGCCATCTTAGAAAAGCGATTGACAACCACAAAAACATAGTCATTTCCCCGTTTGGTGGATGGGAGGCCTGACATGTAGTCCATTGAGATGGATTCCCATGGTATTTCAGGAGTAGGAAGAGGGGTGTACAGGCCCTTTTTCTTAGTGGTTGGTTTGGCAATAGTGCAAGCAGTGAAAGACCTGATATACTTGTTGACCTCCTGTCGAAGTTTTGTCCAATAGAAATGTTTTTGTAGCATCGCCACTGTATTTTCGACGTCGAAGTGTCCTGCCACCCGATTGTAGTGGGCTTCCCAGATCAGCTTCGCTTGCTCACTTGAGGGAACACATATATGGCCCAGACGACACAACAACCCATCATGAAGATGGAAATTATTGACAACTGCCTTTGCACCCAACATTTGGTAGGTGGTGGCGAAGTCCGGGTCTGTCTCATAGAGTTGGGGCCATCCAGAGGTCTCATGGCCGCAGGAGTCTAGCACTGTGGTGAGTGCAACGACTGGTGGTTTGTTGAGGCAATCACCGACACGGTTGGTGCTTCCGGTTTTATACTTCATGTTGAGGTGGAATTTTTCCAAGTATGTGGACCACTTTTGATGGCGGTCATTCTGAAATTTTCCTTGTGTCTGCATGAACTGCAGCGGCTTATGATCAGTGTGGATGACTGTCTCCCTCCCAAGAATGTAATGTCTCCACTAGCGACAGGCTTGCACAATGGAGTACATTTATTTGTCGTAAGTAGGGTACTTATGGATAACATATGATAGTGTTTCACTACAATAGGCCATGGGGTGGCTGTGCTGCGTGAGAATGGCACCCACAGCATAGTCTGAAGCATCAATCTGAATCTCAAATGGTTGTTGCAGGTCTGGTAGTGAAAGTACTGGGGTTGAGCACAAGCGCAGCTTCAAATCATCGAACGCTTGTTGTTGGGGCTGGCCCCATGAAAATTTTTCCTTACCACCACCCCTGGTTATTTGGCTGAGGGCCCATGCAATATGGGAGAATCCCAACACAAACCTGCGGTAGAAATTGGCAAGGCCCAAGAAGCTCTGAAGCTCAGTGAGTGTGGTTGGGGCTGGCCAGTCATGGATGACTTGGATCTTGGCTGGATCCACATGTACACCATGTTGATCAATGATGTAGCCTAGGTAATGGACCCTTTCCATGCCGAAGGAGCATTTTTCCAAGTTGGCATATAGGTTGTGCTACCGCAGGGTGTGCAGAACCTACTAAATATGCTGCCAATTTTTGGCCCAAGTCTTGCTGTAAATGAGAATGTCATCAAGATACACCACTACAAAAGTATTGGTGAATGGTCGCAGGATATCATCCATCATCCTCATCAAAGTGGCTGGAGTGTTTGTTAGACCAAATGGCATGACCAACCATTCAAAAAGGCCTTCCTTTGACTTGAAGGCGGTCTTCCATACATCTGTTTGTTCTATCGGGACTTGGTGGTAGCCAAACTTTAGATCAATATTACTGAAGTATTTTCCCCCCATGAGTTGATCAAGGAGGTCATCGATTCGGGGAATCGGGTACCGGTTTCTAACTGTGATTTTATTCAGAGCCCGATAATCAATGCAAATTCGCTAGGTTCCATCTTTCTTCTATACTAGCATGATTAGGCTCCCGCAAGGTGATGAGATAGGATGGATGTGCCCCTTGTGGAGAAATTCTTGGATCTGTCACTTGATCTCTTCATTCTATAATAGGGAGAAATGATAGACTGGCCCATTGGGTAGTAGTGCGCCGAGGGTCAGATCAATGGGGTACTTGACCTGGCAGTGCAGAGGTACCTCGGTAGGCAAGGAGAAGATATCAGAGTATTCTTCCACGACCTTATCTACTTGCTTATGCTATGTGGAGAGGTCGATCGTAGAGATCCTAGATGTGGCTATGATTTTTCTCTCATTCTGAGAGAAGATCACGAAGAAGACAAACTTCCCCATTCGAGAGATGACCTTCCTACATTGCTTAGCAGAGATCAAGGAAATAGCACTAGGTGGGACAACCTCGGGTATCCTTTACAATTTCCTGTTCACAGTAATAATAACACTACGAGGCCTAGACTCATATACAACACGATGTTTCCATAAATAAGGTTGGCCCAAAAGAACATCACAAACTTAGAGAGGAGCAACATCACACAATACCTCATCTTTGAAGGGCTTGATGTCATATGACAGTCGACACTGTTGGCTGACACAAAGATCGCTTCCTTAGCAGAACCATCCAATGGTGTAGGGTTGTGGGTGCGGCGTTGTTGGCAGGGCCAACCACTTGATGACCTCTGCTGAGATGAGGTTCTTCTGGCTACCACTATCAAAAATGAAGTGTAGTGGGGTTCCTTTTACCCACATTTAGGAATGGAAGAGGCACTCTCCTTCTACTGGCTTGTCTGGTTCACCATGCTAGAGCTTGGTGGTAGCAATGGTGGCATTGGGTTCCACGTCAATGATCCTTCTTCCCCTTTCCAGTTCTAACTTGGAGTTAGAACCCGCATCTGATTCATAGGCTTTCACTTCAGCCACCAGCGTCTGCTTTGAGCGACAGTTAGCAGTGTTATGCCAAGGGCTCTTATGGAAGTCGCACCACTTCCCGGTATCTTTCTTTGTCTTTCCGGTGTCCTTCTTTGCTTGTGGCTTGGACTGGTTGTCCTGATACTGTGCATGTTTTCTCTGTCCTTTGTTCTGTGGGTTGGGGCCACCCTTTCCTGGCTTTTGTTGTGAGGGGTTCCCTGACCCAAATTGTCATGTCTTTTGTTTGAGCTTCTGCTCGATTTTGACAACATATCGGTAGGCTGCGCCCAAGGATGTGATGTCCAGAAATTCCATTATGGTCTGGATGTATCTATGCATAGCATCGCGATACTTGAGCACCAAATGTCTCTCTGAATCTTTGATACCCAACTTGGTGCGCAAGGTATGGAAGATATTTGTGAAATCTGGCACTGCTTGGTCTCTTTCTTGCCGCAGTGTGGTCCATTTGGTATACAAGTCGTCATAACTTCCGACAGGTAGTATTGTTCCTTATTAGCATCCCTAAAGGATTCCTAGGTGGCCATGAATATAAATAATGAAGGTTCCTCTGTTTCCTTTTGCTCACATAAATTTTCCCACCAATCTTTGACATGGGGAACGACTTTGAGGAGCGTAAAAGTAATTTTTTCTCTATTCGAAAAGTTATGGATAGAGAAATACCCTTCTAGTAGATTCAACCACTTGTTTATAGCATCTGCGTCTATATGAACTTCAAATATAGGAATATTAAAGTTTATTTGTACCTTGAAGGGGGTGGTGCCTCCGCTCGAAGAAGATGTGTCACCTGTTGGTAGTCACTGAAGGATTTGCGCAAAATTATCCATCATCTCGTTCCTCTGTTGCGTGAGGGATTCCTCAATCAACAGTTTGAAAGGATCTCATGTCTTGTCATATTTCTTTTCTCCTTCCATGAGAGGTCGCTTGGGTGTGCGAGAGATTTTGTCCTCAAGAGAAACAAGCTCGAGACCCAAATCTTTGTACCCTGACCTCGTTGGGGACATGCATTAAGACGACAAGGAGAAGACCGCTCTGATACCACTGATCTTGATTTTATGAGTAGAACGAAATGACTACAGATTATTACCAGATGCTTAACACATAATAACAAAGATACAGTAAAACGGGTTTTCTATTCAATAAGGAAATAAGCTGAAACTGTAAAATGCAGCGGAAAACAAACTTGTTGGAATGGTGGTGGCTTATCTCTAAGAAGAGATGTGACGGCTATGCTCATTTGCAAGAAGATGATTACAATGAGGCTCTCAAGGCCATTTTACAATAAACAGGAGTTTCAAAAACCTTAAACATCCAAAAACCTAACCCTAGGAGATGAAGCGCCAAAAGTCATGTGGGCCCCGTTTGGGTAAGTCAGTACATCAACTTCCCGGGGTCGTAACTTTTGCATACGATCTCCATTTTAGGCGTATGATAGGCCATTGGAAAGATCTGTCCAAGGAATACAACATTTCCACAAAATTTCATGATGAAATTTTGCAACGGCAACATACCCCAAAAAACGTCGTTTAGAGCCTCAAAACGGCTCCAGAAGTTCAGTACTCGAAAAACTGCTAAAAATAGTAAATTATCAAAATTGCTTGAAAGTTGTTTTGAGCCAGCTGGAAAAGGTGGGTGGCCAATGATATCCACCTGGATCAATCCTCCATCCTTAGGAAGCAATGGTCTCCATTGCGTTGAGTTCGCCCATCAGATGAGTAAATTTTTGTTGAATTTGGCCCCGAGTGAGCCACTTGCCTTGGTGCAAGAGCTACCCTGCTTTGACGACTCAATAAAGCTAGATCCTTTGTTTTTGAGTGCCCTTGATCTGTGTGTCCACAATCTGATCACTGGATTCCTATTGTATGCAGTCGGGGTTGAGCTCTGTTGGTGTCAGTTGTTCTACTACGTCTGAGGTGTCCAATAATGGTGGGAAATAAGGCCGAAGGAGGTCCACGTTGAACACTGGGTGCAGGCCAAGGAAAGGAAGAATGTTGAGCACAAAATAATTATCCCCAACAACCTTGGTGATGGTGTACAACCCATATCGGAGTGGGCGAAGCTTCTGATGGGGTCCTGTAAGGCGTTCTTTCTGCAAGTGCAACTAAACTTTGTCGCCCACCTAAAACTTATGTGGAACCCAATGTTGATCATGGCGCTGCTTGTACTTGTCATTAGACTTCTATAGGATATACTGAACCTGTTGGTGGATGTGTTGGATCCTCTCAATGAATCAGGTGGCTTTGTCAGCCTCAATTGGAGCAGGAGAGGAGTCGGTCGAGGTGACTGCAAGGGGAAGTGCAACATCTATGGGACCCAATGGTTGGAATCTCAACCCCACCTGAAAGGGGCTATGGTCGGTTGAGCTATGCAGGGCTCGGCTTTAGCTATGCTAGACATAGGGAAGAATCTCATCCCATGTGCAGGGGTGCTTGGAATTATACATGCGTAGGATATGCATGATCATTCGATTTATGACCTCAGTTTGGCCATCTGTCTGGGGGTGGAAGGTCGTGGATTTGGTGAGCTTGGTGTCTAGTAGTGACCAGAGGCTCAACCAAAATGTGCTGAGAAATCGACTGTCCTGATCTGAGACAATGGTTTGTGGGATTCCAAAATGTACCCAGACTCATTCAAAGAAGAGCTTGGCAGTGGCTTCTACTGTGATGCTCTTCTTGCAAGAAACCAGAATCGCCATCTTAGAAAAGTGATCGACAACCACAAAAACACAGTCATTTCCCCGCTTGGTGGATGGGAGGCCCAACATGTAGTCCATTGAGATGGATTCCCATGGTCTTTCAGGAGTAGGAAGAGGGGTGTACAGGCCCTGTTTTTTAGTGGTTGGTTTGGCAATAGCGCAAGCAGTGCAAGACCGAATATACTTGTTGACCTCCTGTCAAAGGTTTGGCCAGTAGAAATGTTTTTGTAGCATCGCCATTGTCTTTTTGATGCCAAAGTGTCTTGCCACCCGACTGTAGTGGGATTCCCAGATCAGCTTCACTCGTTCACTTGAGGGAACAAATATATGGCCCAAAAGACACAACAACCCATCCTGAAGATGGAATTTATTGACAATTTTCTTTGCACCCAACATTTGGTAGGTGGTGGCCAAGTCCGAGTCTGTCTCATAGAGTTGGGGCCATCCAGAGGTCTCATGGCTGCAGGAGTCTAGCACTGTGGTGAGTGCAGCGACTGGTGTTCTGCTGAGGAAATCAGCGACACGGTTGGTGCTTCCTATTTTATACTTGATGTTGAGGTGGAATTGTTGCAAGTATGTGGACCACTTTTGATGGCAGTCATTCTGCAATTTTCCTTGTGTTTGCATGAACTGCAGCGGCTTATGATCAGTGTGGATGACTGTCTCCCTCCCAAGAATGTAATGTCTCCACCGGTGGTAGGCTTGCACAATGGAGTACATTTCTTTGTCATAAGTAGGGTACTTACGGACAACATCTGATAGTGTTTCACTATGATAGGCCAAGGGGTGGTCATGCTGTGTGAGAACGACACCCATAACATAGTCTGAAGCATCAGTCTCAATCTCAAAGGGATGTTGCAGGTCTGGTAGTGAAAGTACTAGGGCTGATCACAAGCGCTGCTTCAAATCATCGAACTCTTGTTGTTGGGGCTGGCCCCATGAAAATTTTTCCTTACCACCACCCCTGGTTATTTGGCTAAGGGCCCATGCAATATGGGAGAATCCCAACACAAACCTGCAGTAGAAATAGGCAAGGCCCAAGAAGCTTCGAAGCTCAGTGAGTGTGGTTGGGGCTGGCCAGTCACATATGACTTGGATCTTACCTGGATCCACATGTATGCCATGTTTATCAATGATGTAGCCTAGGTAATGGACCCTGTCCATGTCGAAGGAGCATTTTTCCAAGTTGGCATATAGCTTGTGCTGTCGCAGGGTGTGCAGAACCTGTTGAATATGCTGCAAGTGTTCGGCCCAAGTCTTGTTGTAAATGAGAATGTCATCAAGATACACCACTAAAAACATATTGGTGAAGGGTCACAACATATCATCCATCATCCTCATGAAAGTGGCTGGAGCGTTTATCAGACCAAAGGGAATGACCAACCATTCAAAAAGTCCTTCCTTTGACTTGAAGGTGGTCTTCCATACATCTGTCTGTTCTATAGGGACCTGGTGGTAGCCAAACTTCAGATCAATCTTACTAAAGTATTTGGCCCCCATGAGTTGATCAAGGAGGTCGTCAATTCGGGGAATCAGGTACCGATTTCTAACTGTGATTTTATTCAGAGCGCGATAATCAATGCAAAGTCGCCAGGTTCCATCTTTCTTCTGTACCAACACGATTGGGCTCCCACAAGGTGACGAGATAGGATGGATGTGCCCCTTTTGGAGTAATTCTTGGATTTGTCACTTGATCTCCTCATTCTCTAATAGAGAGTGACGATAGACTAGCCCATTGGGCAGCGGTGCGTCGAGGGTTAGATCGACGGGGTGCTTTACCTGGCAATGCAAAGGTACCCCGGTAGGTGAGGAGAAGATATCAGAGTATTCTTCCACAATCTTATCTACTTGCTTCTGCTGTGTGGAAAGGTCGGTTGTAGAGATCTTAGATGTGGCTGTGATTTTTCTCTCATTCTGAGAGCGAATTACGAAGAAGACAAACTTCCCCATCTGAGAGATGACCTTCCTGCATTGCTTAGAAGAGATCAAGGAAATATCACTAGGTGGGATAGCCTCGGATATCCTGTTCAATGTAATAATAACACTACAAGGCCTAGACTCATATACAACATGACGTTTCCATAAATAAGGTTGGCCCAAAAGAACATCACAAACTCCGAGAGGAGCAACATCACACAATACCTCATCTTTGAAGGGCTTGATGCCATATGATAGTCGACACTGTTGGCTGACGTGAAGATCACTTCCTTGGGTGAGCCATCCAATGGTGTAGGGTTGTGGGTGCGGCGTTATCGGTAGGGCCAGCCGCTTGACGACCTCTGCTGAGATGAGGTTCTTCTGGCTAACACTATCAACAATGAAGTGCAGTGGGGTGCCTTTTACCCACATCTGGGAATGGAAGAGGTGCTCTCCTTCTTCTCGCTCGTCTAGTTCACCATGCTGGAGCTTGGTGGTAGTAATGGTGGCATTGGGTTCCGCGTCAATGATCCTTCTTCCCCTTTCTGGTTCTGACTCAGAGTCAGAACCTGCATCTGATTCAGAGGCTTTCACTTCAGCCACCAGCGTCTGCTTTGAGCGACAGTCAGCAGTGTTATGCCAAGGGCTCTTATGGAAGTCGCACCACTTCCTGGTATCTTTCTTTATCTTTCCAGTGTCCTTCTTTTCTTGTGGCTTGGACTGGTTGTCCTGATACTGTGCATCTTTGCTCTGTCCTTTGTTCTGTGGGTTGGGGCCACCCTTTCCTGGATTTTGTTGTGAAGGGTTCCCCGACCCAAATTGTTGTGTCTTTTGTTTGAGCTTCTACTCAATTTTGACAGCATATCGGTAGGCTGCACCCAAGGATGAGATGTCCAGAAATTCCATTTCAGTCTGGATGTATCTATGCAGAACACTGCGATACTTGAGCACCAGATGTCTCTCTGAATCTTTGATACCCAACTTGGTGCGCAAGGTATGGAAGATATTTGTGAAATCTGACACTGCTTGGTCTCTTTCTTGCCGCAGTGTGGTCCATTTGGTATACAAGTCGTCATAACTTCCGACAGGGTAGTATTGTTCCTTAATAGCATCCCTGAAGGATTCCCAAGTGGTCGTGACTGTAAATAATGAAGGTTCCTCTGTTTCCTTTTGCTCACAGAAATTTTCCCACCAATATTTGACATGGGGAACGACTTTGAGGAGCGCAAAAGTAATCTTTTCTCTATTCAAAAAGTTATGGACAGAGAAATACCCTTCTAGTAGATTCAACCACTTGTCTATAGCATCTGCATCTATCTGACCTTCAAATATAGGAATATCAAAGTTTATTTGTACCTTGAAGGGGGCGGTGCCTCCGCTCGAAGAAGATGTGTCCCTGTTGGTAGTCGTCGAAGGATTTGCGCAAAATTATCCATCATCTCGTTCCTCTGTTGCGTGAGAGATTCCTCAATCAACAGTTTGAAAGGATCTCTTGTCCTGTCATCTTTATTTTCTCCTTCCATGAGAGTTCGCTTGGGTGTGTGAGAGATTTTGTCCTCAATAGAAACAAGCTCGAGACCCAAATCTTTGTACCCTGACCTCGTTGGGGACATGCATTAAGACGACAAGGAGAAGACCGCTCTGATACCACTAAATCGGATTTTATGAGCAGAATGAAATGACTACAGATTATTACCAGATTCTTAACACAGAATAACAAAGATACAGTAAAACTGGTTTTCTATTCAATAAGGAAATAAGCTGAAACTGTAATATGCAGCGGAAAACAAACTTGTTGGAATGGTGGCGGCTTATCTCTGAGAAGAGATGTGATGGCTATGCTCATTCGCAAGAAGATGATTACAATGAGGCTCTCAAGGCCTTTTTACAATAAATAGGAGTTTCAAAAATCATAAACATCCAAAAACCTAACCCTAGGAGATGAAGCGCCAAAAGTCATGTGGGCTCTGTTTGGGTAAGTCAGTACATCAACTTCCCGGGGTCGTAACTTTTGCATACGATCATTGTTTTAGGTGTATGATAGCCCATTGGAAAGATCTATCCGAGGAATACAACATTTGTACAAAATTTCATGATGAAATTTTTTGGCCGCATCATACCCCAAAAAACGTCGTTTAGGGCCTCAAAACGACTCCAGAAGTTCAGGACCCGAAAACTGCTAAAAATAGTAAATTATCAAAATTGCTAGAAAGTTGTTTTGAGCCAGCTGGAAAAGGTGGGTGACCACCAATATCCACCTGGATCAATATTAGACATAGAAGTGGTGATACAGAATGTGCAGAACTATTTTACAACAACTCTATGGAATTTCCTGTAGCGGTTACCATTTGGATATTCGCCTTGTTGGGAGGTTGCCACCTATCAAGGAGGATTCAAATGGATTCTCAAGGATCAGTTAGATTTCAAGGGACACCTGCACCTAAGTTTTATATCCATTAAATAATTCATGTAGTGAGGTGGAAACAATTTATTAACGACTTCCAACAATTTCCTGAAAATTAGCAGTTTGTTGGATTTTTGTCTCTTTGATTGTTCTGAAAATTAGCTAGCCCAAATTTATGAGTTTAAAACATTATTATTCTGATTCTTGTCCATTTGACCTTTAAACACTCATTCACATTTACAGATACTTTGATGGGTACTGGGATTATCCTCATTGCATTCTGAGGCTGATTCTTAGTGACAACATAAATAAAGTTGTTGTCGGGGATGTATTTGAGCAGATTGAAGAGCTCCCTGGGAAGAACGACATAGATCCATCTCTTGATGGTAGACAAGAGAGGGATACAAAAAATTGAATGTAATCATCTACCTAGTGACTCCACAATCAAAGAATCTACTGGGGAGGATCTTCTTGAAAGAAAGATGAAGGGGAAGAAGTGTAAAACCATGTATCATTGCATTAGTTTTCTACATGAACTCTTGTTCTTCTTTATCATATATTTCCTATATTTTCCTTTACATATAAACATAATCATCTTGTGCTTTGTTTATTCAAAATATCATCAACCTTCCTTTATATATCCATCCTTGGAAGAGGAAGAACTACCTTATTCTTCTGTTGTAGATGTTGATCGTGTATCCTAACCTCAACCTATTCATAAGGATGAGCTTTGTATTCAAATCCCTCCTGAATCGGATCATCGTTGTAACCTTGAGGAGGTTGAAACTGATTCAAAGCCTTCAAATATATCATCACCTTCTGATATTTTGGCTGAGTCTTGCCATCAGCTTGTTAAACCTCATATTCAGCCCACTAATTTTCAAACTAGAATCAAAGACAAGATGTTCAAACCTTTAAGACTTCCATATTACCTTCATACTTATCCTCTTGATTTACTTGAGTATCTTCCTCAGTTCTCTAGAGAAGGTCATGTTACAGCCGAGAGGAATTTGGAGGCCTTTGAGAACTTTCTTGATTAGTTTGAGATAGTTCATGATGATTTTCCCATGAGGTTTTTCTCCAAATCCTTGTTTGGAGATGTTGTTGTGTGGTTTAATGGTTTTGGGAACCGATTCCATTGGTTCTTGGATTGAGTTGTGCATTGCATTTTTAAATTATCGGCGTGAAAACAAGTTCCTTGATTTGTACCTCATTGATTTTTATGATTTTAGGAGAGGAGAGGAAGAAGCTTTGTATGTCTTTAACAGAAGGTTCTACAACACTTATCATGACATGCCCTTGGAGATCCGACATACAGAGACTGTTGTCATGGTGTTTTATGTTATGGCTTAGTATCCAGTACTTGTCCTTATCCTGAGAGAAAGAAATCCTTCATCCTTAAAAATCTTATTTGAAGATGCTCAAGAAGTTGAGGAGAACATCCGTGTTTCTAGGAGGATCCAAGAGCAGTTTTGCTTTGAAAATATGCATGCATATGAGCAAGAGGATTGTTAGTATGTTTTATATTTGCAACAAGAATATAGTGACTATGGATCATATCTGGAACAACAACAAGGATGCAAGTATGATTCATATTTGGAATCAAATTCTTCAACGTTTGCAGATTTTTCTATGGACAAGGATGCATGTCTAGTTTATGATCAATTTTCAAAGCATGTTGAACATATTATAACTGATGATTGCATAGATAGCTATATGTTCTTGGATTATCATAATTATTAGTGTGATTTAAACCTGGTTGCACCACTATCTTGTGATCATCATGCTGAAAACAAAGAGACTGCAATTGTTGATGATCAAAATCTGATCTCAGGGGAACCAAAAGGTTGTTTGTTTTCAAGCAAAGAGGAATGTATGTATGAGCATTTGTCTTTTCTTAATCAAAAACTCTCCAACCATTGTCTCGAGGATCATTGTTAAACATGTTTCTCTGAAAGAATTTCTATCCTTGTTTTCATACCTCTGTTATTCTCTATTGATTAATGGTATGGATGGGATTCCTTTAGTCATGAAGTTTCTTGAATGGTTACTGTGTAAATTTTCCTTTACTTGAGAAAGTTTCTGATCTCGTTAGGGTAGGGTAGCATATGTAATAATCATGCTTACTAAGGTGACGAAAGAGGCACAACAATGGGTCTTTCAGTTTGTTGAATAAGTGGCAGTTTTTTATAGTATTTAGAGGTTGGTTGCACAGATGACTCCATAGCCCAATAGATAAAGCGAGTGGAACTGCTAAAGTTCTTAGAAGCCTCACAGGGAGGCCTCCATCCTAGTTAGAGCCAATGTTATCACTCAAAAATTCACCATCAAAATTTTAAGCACCTTCATAAATTTTGTGTTAGATTTGCCAAATTCCTTTGGTCCTTTTCCTATGGTCATAGCCTCCCAATTCGTCATCAAGCCTTGAAAATTTCCCATTAATCACCTTGGCCAAAGGTGGTGTGTGATCAAGTGTACTAAGTAAAACCTATCCTATCTAAAAAATATAATGCATATACCAAATCCCAGCTCCATGCACAGATTAAAGAGAAAGCTTATGTGAATGGAGACTTTCCTAAAATAGAGGAGGTGCGTTACCGAATTTGCAGATTTATTTCAAATATGGCACTACAGAATCATATATGTAGTATGTTCTATGGTTTTTCTACCTTATATGCTACAAAAACTCCTAAGATGAACTTAACAGTGGCGCTACCAAATCCACATAGTTGTTTTAATGATGGAAACTACCAAATACATAGAGGATATTTGAGGTGTGGTGCTACTGAATTCATAGAGGATAATTTAGGATGGATGATACAAAATTTCACAACAGGATTGACGCTACGAAAACTGCAGGCATGTTTTGGATCGACGCTACAAAATGTGCAGAGTTATTTTGCAAGGACACTTCTACAAGTTTTGAGTGACTAACTTAAAACTTGTATTATGAACAAATGGGAAGTTATTTTTGAAAAATGGAGGAGGTTTTTTTCCAACACATACCAAATAGGAAAAACCTCTCTCAGTTTTTAAAAATGTGTTACGGTTAGAGATATATTAGACATATAAGTGGCACTATGAAATGTGCAGAATTGTTTTATAGCAGCGCTGGGGAATTTCCTGTAGCAGTTACCATTTGGATATTCACCTTGTTGGGAGGTTGCCACCTATCAAGGAGGATTCAAATGTGATGTAGGAGAATTGCAAGAAAGTGTAAGTGGAGGACAACTGGATATGCACCAGCTCATATTTTGAAGATGTTTTGAATTTTAAAAGATGAAACATTAATGTAATAGCTGGAAGGATGTAATTGCCCTTAAATGTTTTGGGGATTGTAACGCAAATCTTGAGCGTTTTCTCTCATCTATCGATTGTATGAATTTAATGTAATGAATGTAAAGTAGATGTAGGCTTTAATTTGATTATATGGATTGAGGTTGTATGAGGGAAAACTCAAGAAATCTCCCTTGTATGTATTGTATTGTATCATTATTCTCATAGTAGTTAGAAGTTGTAGAGCAAGAGAGCATAGGAGAGAAGAGAAGAAAATAGATTGTAGAAGTTGTATGAGAAGATAATTGTCGCTATTGAATTCATGTATATAAGCACTTAAATTAATATACGAATTCTTTGATCCAATTTCATGGTGTTGTTATGGTCACTGTTTACATCTATTGAATGGTATGTTTACAATTTTCTTATATACTTTGTTTGCATTTGTTTCAATGTTGTGTGTGTATCTGGGATTTCATGTTTAATGTATGAATTTTGTGAGAGGGAGAGTGTAAGTTTCAATTGTTTCTCTTCCTGAGAATTCTTGGAAGGAGTGCAGTGAAAGTCTGCAAGGAGTGCATTGATGAGATTCTGAGTTTATCTTGGAAAATCTCAGGATGGATATCGTTGTTCTTATACCAGCAGAAGTGAAAGTATAGCACAGAGCCATGCAAGGTGTGCGCAGGCTGGTTGAATTCTTAGAATTTTCCAACCCAAGTGAGTGGTCGAAGGATTTCTGTCGCAAGGACTGCGCAAAGGTGGAAGACATCATATAATCAATGATATCCATAGAATTCAAAAAGAATTCTATAGAATCCTTGAATTTGTAGCAAGAACCAATCTCAAGAGGGATAGAGACTTCAAAGAGTTCGAAGGAAGGATGAGTTTTGGAGTCACCTCGTAGAAATCAATCTTAAGAGGAAAGATGTCGAGTTATTTGGCTAGGAACATTGAGAACCTGAACAGACAGTGGAAACTCTCGGAGGGAGAAACGTCGATACCTGTGGAATGTTAGACCCAGTGGAGTTGCAGGGAGGATAAAGGAGAGAGTCTTTCAACACTCGCAAGATCAGAAGAAATAGAAACCATTAGATCTAGAGGAGAAAGAGCCATTGATTTGGCGCTTTGAAATTTTGACATTTCAGGAGTCGAAAGTGTAGAGGAAACAACTACCCGGAAGTCATGATACGTGAAATCTCGACGTAATTTTGACCGTTAGATCGTTGAAGGTTTGAGACCGTTGATCTATGGTGGAAAAATATCGCGATTTTGGTTATCAGGCAGAGGGATAAAGCTACATCACAAATCCTCGATACATGAAATCCCAACATGCCAAAATTTGGGCCCTAGGTCATAGCCGAGGGTCACATCAGTGAAGAGTTAAGGGAGGAGCTAGAGACCGTTAGCCCATTTCAGAATTTTGGGACTTGGAAGAGTCGAGGTGCCTTGTAATGGAAGTCCCGACATTGCGAAATGTAACACACCCTTTTGGGGTTAAGTCTGTGGTCATGCTAGTGGTCACGTCGAGTGGAGGCTCATGTCTAGTGCATGTTTGCGCAAGCAGAGTGTAGAAAGGGACCGGTGGTTATACGTGTTGAAGATTCCAGCTGGGAATCAAAGAGTCATTTCGGCTCAAAGGAAACTAAATATCCATAGGTCGGGAGTTAAAGCAGACTCTACTGAGGTAGGGGTCTGTATCAGGTGGTATCATAGCTAACAAATTTTGTTTTCTATAGAGGGAAGACAGGGAACAATTGTGATTTGAATTCTGTGTGGACAGATTGAAACAATATCGCCAAGAAGTCGTCAAGAGACAACTATGCTCGATCCAGCTGTGGAAATGGAAATGAGAGAAATTCATGCTCGATTGGATGCTATGGAGACAACACAAAGGTAAACACCTGATACTGGAGATATCAATGAGGCCGAAAGTGAAAATGAAGAAGGATCCAAAGAAGAAGTTGTAGCCGAAGATGCTGCAGAGGATTGTCTATTCAAGGTTGTTGCAAGAATCGATGCTAGAGAAAAAATGGAGATCCTGATGTACAAAGGAAACTTAGACATTGAGGATATGTTAGATAGGTTTAGGGCTCTGGATAAATATTTTTATTATGAATATATCGAAGAGAAAAGGAAAGTAAAGCATGTTGTCACTAGACTGAAAGGGAATGCGGCACTGTGGTGGGATGAACTATAGGATGACAGGCGTTGCAAAGGAAAACAAAGAATCAAAAGCTGGGATAGAATGGTAGCAAAGATGAAATCCAAATTCATACCCAAATATTACCAAATCAATATTTCCTGAAGAATACATAATTTGAGACAAAAAGGGATGACAGTGAAGGAATACATTGAGGAGTTTTACAGGATAAACATTAGAGCCGGTCATTGTGAGAGTGATGATGAAAAGGTCATCAGATATATGAATGGTATAAGATATGAGATTCAATATGATATGAGCATGGTTACAATCATGAATGTAGAATCTACTTATCAGATTTCTCTGAAAGCTGAAGAGAAATTGGCCCGAAACCAAGGCCAAAGGGGCAGAGGTAGAAGTCAGAGTAGAGGCAAATTAGTTTCCTAATACAGAGTATAGAAGCCCAAGGATGAAGAGAAGAAACCTCACAACCACCCAGAAAGGGGAGGAAGTTCACAAGGAAGACAATATGCCAATAAGAACACTTTTTTGAGAGCAAGAGGAAGAGGAAGAGGCAAAGGAGGTGAAATAAAGTGTTTTGTCCATGGAAAGATCGGACACAAATCGTGGGAATGTCCCAATAGAAAAAGAGATGGAGGAGAAGCTCACATTTCATAAGCACAAAGGTGAAATGTTGAGGCAGAAGATGCAGAAGGTGGAAGATCCTTAATGATGAGGAAAATTCTCTTGAAGCCAGAAAAAGAGATGGAGAATCCAATCCAAAGGAACAGTTTGTTTAGGACTGCTTGCAAAACAAAGGATAGGGTATGCAAGGTAATAGTTGATAGTGGAAGAACAGATAATCTAGTATCCACAGAGATGGTGGAAAAGATATAACTGGAGACAGTTGCACATCCAAGCCCATATAAGGTTTCATGGTTGCAAAAGGGACATCAGGTAACAATCACTAAATAGTGTTTAGTTGAATTTAAGATAGGGGTTTATAGAGATGAGATCCTATGTGATGTTATTCCCATGATTTCTGTCATATTTTTTGGGGGAGACTGTGGCAATATGACATAAATGTTGTTCATGATGGAAGAAAAAAAACCTATACCTTGGAAACGAATGGTAGGACGCATATGTTGCTGCCAATTGAAGACAAGAAGGTAAAAGCAGAAGCAAGAAATATTATACTTCTCATGAGTAGGAAGGAACTTCTGGATGAAGTCAAGAAATATCAAGACATGCAATTTGTTGTGGTAAGAAAACATAGAGTCATATTGACCAGTACCTCGATAGATGATCTACCAGAGTAAATTCAAGAACTACTAGAGAATTTCACTGATATAGTGGTGGACGATTTTCCTTTTTCGTTGCCACCCATCGGAAGTATAATCCATCACATTGACCTTATACCAGGAGCGAGTTTACCAAACAAAGCAGCATAGAGACTAACGTCGCAAGAGAATAAAGAGGTCAATAAGAAAGTCCAAGATTTGATGGACAAAGGGTTGATTAGGGAAATATTGAGTCCATGTGATGTACCAACAATGTTAAGTCCGAAGAAGGATGGTGGATGGAGGATGTGTATAGACTCGAGGGCTATAAACAAAATCACCATTAGGTATAGATTTCCTTTACCTAGGATGGATGACTTGATGGATTGCTTGAGTGGGGAAAAGTTTTTTTCAAAAAGTGATTTGAAGAGCGGATATCATCAGATTAGGATGAGGGAAGGTGATGAATGGAAGACAACATTCAATATGAATGAAGGGATGTATGAATGTCTTGTCATGCCATTTGGCTTGACGAATGCGCCAAGTAATTTTATGAGATTAATGAATGAAGTCTTGACAGATTTCATTGGAAAATTTGTAATTGTGTATCTTTATGATATATTGATCTTCAGTAATACTAAGGGAGAGCATTTGATACATTTAAATCTAGTGATGAGGAGTTTGCAACAAGAGAAGTTGTTGATAAATCTGAAGAAGTTGTCTTTCATGAAGACATAACTCATTTATTTGGGTTTTGTAATCTCTTCGAATAAGTTGAAGATGGATCCTGAGAAGGTAAAAGCGATCAAAGAATGTCCATCACCAAGGAATATCTTTGAATTCATAATCTATTGGACACACCTACCACACTTAGAGGGGGGGGTGAATGAGTGTGGGGATATTTTTCCCAAAACTTCCCTCTTACACAAAAACTCCTTAGTTAACATTCGACATTTGTTTATTACTCATTGTTTTAATTTATAATCAGTTAGATGTGAATACATATCAGCAACATATATCATAAACATATCATCAACAAATCATCTCCACAAGGAACACAAAGAACACAAGATGTATGTACATTTTTTCTTTTTATTATGGACTTCAATCCGGGGGTTTTTCAACAACAACTGAATAGAGTACAACTCTACAAGAGAACCAGATCTATATGAAATACTCAACTTACATTATCAGCACCAACTAATATGAGGCAAAAATCCTCAACAGATATCAATCTGTCAACATAAACAAGTGCATCAACCATGCACCAACCTGTGCCAAACAACCTGTAATCAACCTGTACCATAAACAAGTGCATCCAACCATGTACCAAGTATATACCAATAATGTGTCAA
>ML776798.1:350787-364366 GCA_009831015.1 Picea engelmannii
AACAATGACTCATCAATATGTACCAACATCATCAACTATACACCTCATGTATGTGCCAACTCATCAACTGCTTGTCTCAACCATGACTAGTTTTGGATTAGTCAACAACCCCAACTTGAAATAATCATAACTTTGTACCTGTAATACATAAATATCTAAAACTGATACACAATGTTCCTCAGTGTGTTTTATTCAATTCCTCTATGTTTCACTACTTGGAACCTTTCAGAAAAGGAGTTATAGAAAAAATGGCATACCTTTATGAATTCTAGCTTATTCTAGAGAACGATCTTGTAGAGAGTTCCCCACATGTAATATTTGTTGAATAGATATTAAACTGTTAAAATTAATACTATATGCTATAATCTAACCAACACAATTGGTCTCACTTAATTTGGATCTGTTATGAATAAGTTATGACGTTTTTACCCGAAACACCTGTTTTAGACTAGTTTCAGGACTAGCCACAAACCCTATTTTCCACGAAGTGTATCTCCAAAAATAAAACGACCCACAAGATGGATTTTTTACCACATATACTTGGATATGTTTCCTCAATTAAATATCAATCCCATGGTCTGAATCATTATAGAAAAAAAGTTATAGCGAAAATGGTGAGATGACCTGTAAATAACATAACTTAGAAAGCATCATGAAAAGAATTTATCCTCCCTTCAATGTTAGCCCTTTTTTCTTCACCTTCCTTCTAAAATTCATCTTAGATATCCTTGGTTACCTTATTCACCTATATATCTTCAATATGATCAATTTTTCCACACCAAAAATTCTCAAGAAGCTCTTCATCAATACTCCAAAAGATATTCTCACAAGAAGCTCTCCATTGATCCAAAAAAAGGATGATCTACAAGAGACCATTGCTATCTTATTTATACTTTCATCATCTAGGTCACTTACCCCCTTTTTAGGTCACTTAACCCATTTCTAGGTCACTTAACCTATTTTCCTTATTTTAGGGGTAACCACTTTCCATAAATAGAAAATTATCCAATACTTTATCATTTAAATATTTCTTCTTGATTTTGTCACCTTACTTTATCATTTCTTGATTTTGTCACTTCTCTTGATTATTTAAATAATCCACCTTGACTTTGTCACCTTAATTTATCATTTAAATAATGATTTCTTCTTTTAGGTCACTTAACCCATTTCTAGGTCACTTAACCTATTTTCCTTATTTTTAGGGTTAACCACTTTCCATAAATAGAAGGTTATCCAATACTTTATCATTTAAATATTCCTTCTTGATTTTGTCACCTTACTTTATCATTTCTTGATTTTGTTACTTCTCTTTGTTATTTAAATAATCCACCTTGATTTTTTCACTTTACTTTATCATTTAAATAATGATTTCTTCTTTTAGGTCACTTTGACTTCTTTGACCTTGGGGGCTTCAAGCCTTCATGTGGGGGTCCTTCATCTTTGTAAGGCCATAACTCTCAAACCATGAAAAGTTGTGTGACATTCCACATACCACCGGAAATGGAATGACAAGCACTATCCATCTAGGATAGTTTCACCAACAATTTCCTTGATCTTCATCTCATTATTCCACATACAAGCATGGGTCCTCCAACCATTCTTCTAGGATAACTCAATCCGCAAAGCGTATTCCCGTGAGGGATTTCACCATAAGGGGACCACGTTGAAGTTCATCCATTTGTGCACCTTATCAATCATGATAAGACAATAATGAGAGCATGGGTCCTCCAACCATTCTTCTAGGATAACTCAATCCGCAAAGCGTCTTCCTGTGAGGGATTTCACCATAAGGGGACCACTTTGGAGTTCATACATTTGTGCACCTTATCAATCATGATAAGACATAAATAATCAATAAATCAATCCTTTGACATCAATCAATCACTTGAAATCAATCAATCAAACCATTGGCATCAATGACAACATGATCCAACAGAAGCTTCCATGGACTAGCCAGTTTTTATAGGAAGTTCATCAGAAATTTTAGTGGGATTAGTGCACCAATGATGGACATAGTCAAGAAAAGACATAAATATTTTCATTGGACAGAGGAAGCAGAAAGAAGTTTTAGGTTGTTAAAGGAGAATATAATCGAACAACCAGTTCTGGTTCTGTCAGATTTCAGTAAAACATTTCTAATCATATGTGACACAAGTGGATTCGTGGTTGGAGCAGTCTTAAGCCAGGACAATAGACCAATTTCATCCTTCAGTGAGAAGTTGAATGATACCAAGATGAAATATTCCACGTATGATAAATATTTTTATTCAGTCATACAAGCATTGAAGAAATGGAGGCACTACTTGGTTCCGAAGGAGTTCATTTTGTATAGAGACAACCATGCCTTACAGTTTATAACCAAATATGAGAAACTGAACTAGAAACATGCACAATGGGTTGAATTTATGAAAAAAATTAGTTTTGTTATAAAACACATTTCTAGAACTGCTAACAAGGTTTTTGGTGCATTGATCAGGAAATGTTTGATTCTGCAGGAGTTTCGTGTGAAGACCTTAAGTTTTGATAGCCTTAAGGATATGTACAGAGATGACTCAGATTTCAAGGACACTTATGAAGCATGTGAGAATCCAGTTCTGAGAGATAGAAGCCAATGGATTGAATATTTAATTCAGGATGGACTGTTATTTAGAGGGAATCAGTTGTGTATCCTGGATAGCTCTATGAGAGAAAACCTTGTAAAGGAAAAACATAGTGGGGGATTGGCTGGAAATTTTGGCCATGAAAAAACATTTGAGAAACTGAACAGTTTATATTATTGGCCAGGGATGAGGACATATGTCAAGAAATTTGTCTATAGATGTAGAATTTTCTATCACGCAAAGGGGAAAATACAGAATACAAGATTGTATCAACCATTTCCAGTACCAGAGAGGCCATGGGATGCAGTAAACATGGATTTTGTGTTAGGACTGTCGAGGACACAGAGAGCTTGTGATTCCATATTCGTGGTAGTCGACATATTCTCAAAAATGGCACATTTCATTCCATGTCAGAAAACCAATGATGCAACACACATTGCAAATATGTTTTTCAAAGAAGTTGTTCGACTTCATGGTTTACCCAAGAGTATTATTTTGGATAGGGATACCAAATTTGTTGGTCATTTCTGGAGAACACTATGGAAGAAGCTGGGAATAGATTTATCTTTTAGCTCAGCATATCATCCTCAGACAGATGGACATACTAAGGTAGTAAATCGAAGTTTGGGGGACTTATTGAGGAGTTTAATAACTGAACATCACAGTCTGTGGGATCAGATTCTGCCGCAAGTGAAATTTGCATATAACGACTCACCTAACTAGAGCACAGGACAAATTCCATTCCAGATAATGTATGGAATGAATCCAAGGGGAGTATCTTAGTTGAGAGATTTAGTGAAAAGAGAGTTCAGAAGTGTTGGAGCGAAAGATTTTGCAGCAGAGATGCAGGAGCTCCACAATAAGATTAAAGAGCGGTTGCAGAGTTCTAACTAGGAATACAAGTGCAGAGCAGATCAACACAGGAGAGAGATTCAATTTGAAGTGGGAGATTTGGTTTTAACACACCTTAGAAAATAAAGGTTCCCAAGGGGAACATATAATAAACTGAAGATAAAAAAAGATAGGGTCGTGTAAGATTTTATGAAAATTTGAGGCAAATGCTTATGAGATAGAATTTCCAGATGGTGTGGGCATATCACCAATATTAAATGTAGCATGCATGTATCCTTGCGAAGAAGATGAAGCAGGAGGATAAGAGAATCAAAATGAAGTTAAGTGGGTCAAAGAGATGCCTGTAGCTGAAAAGTCGTAGATGGAAAATATCATTGATCAGAGAGTTAGAAAGAAGACCCGGAGGAAGAGACATCTTAAATATTTGGTAAAATGGAAAGGACACTCGATTGAGGATGCTAGTTGCGAAAGTAAAATAGATATCCAGAAACATGGACAGATGATGCAAGAGCTCATGGACATGATTCCATGAAGTTTTCAGCCAAAGGAGTATGATGCAAGAGCATTGCAAGCAAGCGCAAGTGGAGGACAAATGGATATGCACCAGTGCGCATTTTGAAGATGTTTTGAATTTTAAAAGATGAAACATTAATGCAATAGCTGGAAGGATGTAATTTCCCTTAAATGTTTTGGGGATTGTAATGCAGATCTTGAGTGTTTTCGCTCATCTGTCGGTTGTAGGAATTTAATGTAATGAATGTAAAGTAGATGTAGTCTATAATTCAATTAGATAGCTTGAAGTTGTAGGAGGGAAAAATCGAGAAAGCTCCCTCATATGTATTGTATTGTATCATTATTCTCATAGTAGTTAGAAGCTGTAGAGAAAGAGAGCATATGAGAGCAGAGAAGAACAAATATTGTAGAAGTTATATGAGAAGATAATTGTGGCAATTGAATCCATGTACAAAAGCACTTAAATTAATATAAGAATGCTTTGATCCAATTTCATAGTGTTGTTGTGGTCACTATTTGCATCTATTGAATGGTATGTTTACATTTTGCTTATATACTCTATTTGCATTTGTTTCAATGATGTGTGTGTATCTACGATTTCATGTTGAATGTATGAAGTCCGTGAGAGGGAGAGTGTAAGTTTCAATTGTTTCTCTTCCTGAGAATTCTTGCAATGAGTGCGTTGATGAGATTCTGAGTTTATCTCGAAAAATCTCAGGAGGGATATCGTTGTTCTTATAACAAGAGAAGTGCAAGAATAGCAGAGAGCCCTGCAAGGTGTGCACAGGCCAGTTGAAGTCTTAGAATTTTCTAACCCAAGTGAGTGGTCGAAGGATTTCTGTCGCAAGGAGTGCACAGAGGTGGAAGACATCAGATAATCAACAATTATCGTG
The DNA here is from genome assembly GCA_009831015.1 of Picea engelmannii. NCBI lineage: Eukaryota > Viridiplantae > Streptophyta > Pinopsida > Pinales > Pinaceae > Picea > Picea engelmannii. The sequence goes on from ML776798.1 coordinate 355,646, forward strand.
AAGTTCGCAAGGAGTGCACGCAAGAATTCCCTAGAATCCTTGAGTTTGTAGAAAGAACCAAACTCAGGAGGGATAGAGAATTTGAAGATTTTGAAGGAAGGACAAGGTTTGGAGTCACCTCACAGAAATCAAGCTCAAGAGGAAAGACACCGAGTTATTTGGCCAGGAACATCGAGAACTTGAACGGATGATGGAAACTCTCGGAGGGAGAAATGCCAATAGCCGTGGATCGTTAGACCCAGTGGATTTTCAGGGAGGATAAAGATGAGAGTCTTTCAACACTTGCAAGCACAAGAGGGATAGCAGCCATTAGATCTAGAGGAGCGAGAACCATTGATTTGGTTCTCTGAAATTTTGGCATTTCGGGAGTCAGAAGTGTAGAGGAAACAAATACCCGGAAGTCATGATATGCAAAATCCTGACGTAATTTGGATCATCAGATCATGGAAGGTTTGGGACTGTTGATCTGTGGCAGAGAAATATCGCGATTTCGGCTATTGGGCAAAGGGAGAAAGCTACATCGAAAATCCCCAATACATGAAATCCCGACGCGCCAAAAGTTGGGCCCTAGGTCACAGTCGAGGGTCACATCAGTGAAGAGTTAAGGGAGCATCTAGAGACCGTTAGCCCATTTTAGAATTTCGGGACTTGGAAGAGTCAGGGTGCCTTGTATCGGAAGTCCTGACATCGCAAAACGTGACGTGCCCTTTTGGGGTTAATCCTATGGTCGCGCTAGTGGTCACGTGGAGTGGAGGCTTGCGTCTAATGCATTTTTGCGCAAGTGAAGTGTATAAAAGGACCTGTGGTTATACGTTGAAGATTCTAGCTGGGAATCAAAGAGTCATTTCAACTCAAAGGAAACTGAAGATCCATAGGTCGGGAGGTCAAGCAAACCCTGCTGAGGTGGGGTTCTGTGTCATAATGGATTCTCAAGGATCATTTAGATGTCAAGGGACACCTGCATCTAATTTTTATCTCCATCAAAGACCTCATGCTGTGAGGTGGAAACAATTTATTAATGACTTCCAACAATTTCCTGAAAATTAGCAGTTTGTTGGATTTTTGTCTCTTTGATTGTTGCCACCTATCTCCAAGGCTTAGAATCCAATGGAGAATATGGGATTCGACCTCCTAAGGATATTTGGATTTTATTTTATATTTAATGAAGGAGAGAGCTCTTGGAGAAGGTTTGGAATGGTTGAGCTAAGGCTCCATTATTGTAATATTTTTTACTAAGACTGGTTCTTTGGTTATGTATTGGACTTGAGAATTTTTTATTAATAGAAGTCAGTTTATATTATATCATATTGTTGCCTCTTATGCTGAATTTTTCATGATTGGAATATCCACATGAGATTGGTATAGTTGTTTTATGATGAATGGTATATTATAATACTTCTATGATGTTCTTCATTGTTTTTTAAACTTTGAATTCAAGAAGATCTTGTGTTTTGAGTTTTTCCTCCTTATGCTTCTTGAAGACCTGATGTCAATTGCAGACCTTTAAATATCCCTCACTAAGTCTTCCTCCTATTCACTTTTACTCTCATTCACTGACTAAAGTTGATCAAGACCCCAATTGCTTGTGCATGCTAGCCCAGATTTCTGAGTTTAAAACATTATTATTCTGAGTCTTGTCCATTTGACGTTTAAACACTCATTCACATTTAAATATACTTTGATGGGTATTGGGATTATCCTCATTGCAATATGAGGCTGATTCTCAGTGCTAACACCCCCCACCCCCCACCCCCACGAAGACATATTTTTATTCCTATATTGGGGATTACCTCTTACAGATAAAGCATATGTGTTATGATTTTCTGCCTCATCTCTTCCGATAACAAGGATTCACCTACTTCCTCATACTTCAATGTAGATTGAGTAGTACTACCAATTTCTACAACTAGATTATCCCATAAGTCTAGCAAAGAAAATAACAAAGTAGTACACTTATCTTCTTATGCAATTGTAATATTAACAAAGACAAGTTGACTTACCAAAGTATTGAAGGAATTTATATGTTCTGTCACATATTCTTCATATTCCATCCTAAGATGATACAAATGCTTTCGAAGAAACAACTTGTTTACCAGGGACTTTGACTGATACAAATTCCTCAACTTTTCCCATAGTTCCTTGGTTGCAGATTCTCTCGAGAAATTCAATAACATTGAATATGCTAGGTAGAGTCGAATTGTACTCCTTGCTCTTATATCCAACTTCTCCCAATATTTTTTCAACATACTAGTAGATTGAGTACCTATAGTTTTTGTACTAGTAGATTGTGTACCGATAGGTTATGTATCATGATCCATAGTGATCCATTGTTCTTTGTCTACAAGAAGGTCCTCCATCTTGAGCTTTTGTAGCTAAAAGTTTTGATCGTTAAACCTCTCAATATCAATTCTAGAACCTCTTTCCATTATCTTTCAACACGTGAATCACCACTATAAAGCTCCAACTGAACTGAGTTTTATCACAGACCCAAGATAAACTTGATCTATTAAGACCAAGCCAAACCCTCAGCAACAAAGGCATCCCCCTGAAGCCAAAAAAGTTCTTTTATACCACATGTAAGTTTTAAACCCATGAAATAAATCAATGCATACATATTCATAAGCAAAACATAAATTAATCAATGTTGCATACACATAGTACATAAAGATTGACGCCGAAAACCCTTAACCGGGAGAAAACCAACCTTCCTTGGTGCCACACCTCTCAACTCTTCATTGTATTAATTTCACCATTCACAATAGAACATATACAATATTTTAGGCATTATGTTGCTACAAAAACCCTAATCCCTTATTCCAGGATTAATTTAGAAAATTGTTAAAAATAGCAAAAAATGCTAAAAGAGGAAAAAACCACCCAAAAAACATTTGGGGATCTACCCTGAACCCTATCGGCTTCAGGGATAGTGATCGGATCCAAAGGATTCACCTAAGTTTAGGAGGGGCAAGCCTGCCCCCCCTGAAACCCCCCCTCGGGTTGGCGCCCGACATAGGTGTACACCGAGATGTGATGGGATAGTCAAACATTGTCGTCAAATCTAATGCACCCCCCCACACACATGCAAAGAATATAAAACATACCCAAGAAAATTAAGGTTAGTTCATAGCTCAATATTATAAAATAAAGGCTAAGGTGAAGGAGGAAGACACTTAATAGTCTTGAAAATAGATAAAAAAAAATTCTCAGAGTATTGGATCATGAAGGTCTATGATACAAAGAGATATTGGATAGTTGGAAAAGGACTTCCATCTACAGATCAGGTCACGGAGAAGACAAAATAGGGGCAGTCACAAGTGGTTTTTAGCTGATTGAATCCACAACAACGGGTTTGTGTTGTATGGATATTTGTATTGTCTTTGAGTACATGTATGTGGGTCTTAGTGGAGACATGCACATATATGCAGGTTTGCTTAAGGAAAGTCATGTACATCTTAGGAAGCGTGAAAATACAAGTTCATACAACAATGCCGAAGATTTCTAGGGTTTGCAGGTACTATATAGAGTTTTATGTATTTCTCCATGGGCCATTTTCCCAGGTACGGAAGCCCTTTTAAGATTTGAATTTATTTGAATGATAAGCTTAGTTGATGGGAAAAATATCTTTGTGTATTGTGGTTGAGATTTTTGGTTTCTAGTAATTCTTCCTCTATCTTTATTTGGGTTGAATATTCCAACATTGTATGTTTTTTTGTGAGATACTAATTTGATTTACAATAAGGAAATCAATAGATAACAATATACCTAGCTTCTAAAGTAATTATCTCAACAAGCCCAACATTCCAACATGAATTCCAACCTAGCATTGGAGCATTGATTTCAAGTACTAGACAATTCTGTAAAATATTTTAGTTTATGTTTGACTAGAACATACCTTAGCATTGCAAAATTGATTTGATATATTGAACAATTCAAATGAATTCAACATTATAAATGTCATATCGATGTTATTTTATCATATTCTTCTTTGTATGGAACAATTTGTTTTAAATTATTGTGTGAATCCATGAGTTTAATGTTATGTCATTGTTATTTTATATAATGCATATGAATTATGTAATCATATTATATTAAAGATATAATTATCATCATATATGGGTAATTGAAGAAATAATCCTTGTTGGTAGTGTTGGATGGCCTAGGGAGGAATTTGGGTATGTTTGATAGAGAACTTCAATGAGGAAATTGGAAAAAATGCTCCATTTTGCTCGTGAATGAGGTTCAAAGTTATGGTTGATAAGGAGGTTTGTATGAGGAAATTATGATAGTAGAGTTCAAATCAATGTGGTCATAAGCTAGACATCTATTTGAGTACTTCAATTTTATTTTCCTAAGAATTAAGGGCAAGAATGATCACATGGTAACCAACATCCTGAAGTGACTAAGAGTTATGGGATAGATCCCTTGTGCAAACATGGAGGGGACTACATCAAAGACAAATTGAAAAGGAAACATGGATGGATTTAGACTCCAATTAGTACCTAAAGTAATCTTTATTTTATGGAAAGGAGGCCACATAAAAGAGGTATTTAATGCTTTGGTTTGAGGCCACGTGGTGCACCACTATTCGTATGGGTTAATAAGGTTGCAACCTCATGGAGTACAATCTTCTAAATGCATAGGTACCTGGACCCTCGATCAAATATTAGGTCAATAGTGAAAGTTTGATCCATGATGGAGCAATGCATTGTCTAGTGAGGGTGGAGGTCACGTGGTATGTATGTTTGGCACAACCCCAATAGTGTAAGTTTTAAGCTTGCATGATGGAGGAGGGGAGTCTTTCCAACCCACAATGGTCTAAACCATTGATTGGGATCCATATTAGTGATAGGGGTTCATTCTAGGGAGAAAAGGTTGACAATTTAATAATGAAAAGGGTTGTTTGGGGAGGATGTGTGGTAGCATCTTGTTGGTATGAGTTATAAACTTATGTGTTACACCCCAGATTATTTTCAATGTACCCTATATTTTTTGACGAAATGTGACCACTGCGATGTGACCAAAGTGTGATGATTTCTTTGTATGTGGCCATGATGGGAAGACTTGATGTACAAGTGTTGGTTACAAGTTACCCAGATCCCGTCAGGTGGAAAGTCATGGCATGTACTTTTATTCCCCATTCTCAAGGTGATTGGTTTGATTGCTCCATCCAACTATTCCTTGGAGGTGGTAACTCCCTCTAAGTTGGGAATATATTCCCTTGGTAGGTATGCAGTCATTCTGAGGTGGATCTACTAGGATACCTGATTTACGGGGCTTCAACTATTCACTTATTCTTTTTCCATGTAAAAGGTGATTTCACTTTGTAAGGGTTGTCACACCCATGGTTTAGCACACCTTACCCACATGCACCCTCTCTTTATTATGTATGTACCACATTTTGGCCATTGGAGATGACTCTGCACCTGATCAACCAATGTCACATTTCTTGAGGCAAATTCACTTCTTAGGTGTATTGTGGTGTATTGGTGAAACTCTTATACTATTGTTCATTTCTCATTGGATATATTTGAATGGTTTAAGTATAAGTTGAATTTTTTTTTAAATTGTACTTGATACTGATTCACCCCCCTCTCAGTATCAACAATTGGTATCAGAGTGGGTTACCTTCAGTACAGTTTAACCACTGAAAGGAAGATCCTATGCAGAAATGGAAGACAACATTCCAAATGGGATTCCACCATTTGATGGAAGCAATCTTCAATACTGGAAAAATAGAATGTAAACTTACTTGAAATCTCTTGGGGAAGATGTTTGGTTCTCAGTTGCTTCAAGATACAATGCTTTGAAGAAACCAAAGACTACAGTTCAGAAGGAAGCAAAAAGGAACAACAAACTAACAATAGATACCATCTTGGATGGATTGACAGATTCAGTGAAATCCAAGGTGGGATCATGTGCATCAGCAAAATAGCTTTGGGATGAGCTACAAGACCTTTATGCAAGGGAAGAAGTAGTAGAAGAAGAAGAATTTGAAGAAGATTACAACATCTCATATTTCAAAAAAGAAAATAGAGGTCAGTTCTTTTGCTTTAATTGTGAAGGAGTAGGACATGTTGAATTTGAATGTCCTCATCCAAGGATTGAAAGAGATGACAATGAAGAAGAAGAAAATCATGAAGTAGAAATGTTTCAACAAGAAGATGAGAATCTTAAAAAATTGAAGCATGTTGAGATTGAAAATAGCAAGCTCAAAGACACGTGTAGAAAACTAATAAGTGAATTGGGTAGTTATGAAAAGACATTTGTAAGCTTAAAGAAACAATTAGAATACTTTCAAAAACTAAGAGAAGAAACCATTTCCTTGAAAACTCTACTCGAAGAAGCAAGAAGAACAGAAGAAGTAAACAAGGTCCAAATGATAAAGAAAGGAAAAGATTGTGAGAAACTTGAACAAGAAGTTGTCTCATTGAGGAAGAGCTTAAGAAACTCTCAAGTGCCAAAAAAATTAACACATCTCGGATGCATGGGTGAAACTTCATACAAAGAAGATGCAAATACCAACAAGAAGGTTGAAGAAAGAGCTACACAGACAGTTGATGAGAAGTGGACCAGGATACCAGAAAGAAGGAATGATTGCAAAAGAGATGAATATCCAAGAAGACCTCCTACCTTCAGGAATCAAATAAGCTTCACTCAGTATGAAGGAAACTATAAAAGAGTAGATCATGAACCCAGATGGACTACATCACAAAGAAGGTCACTTACTCCCAAGTATCAAAATTTATTTCTTGGTCATTGTTATACTTGCAAAAATTTTGGACATAAGGCAATTAATTGCAGAATCAATGAAAGGAACAAATACATAAGAAACATGAATGGTGTAAACAGAAGATATAGAAATAATCGTGGATTTGTCAACAAAAATTATAATTCATTTTACCCGTTGATGGACAAAAATAGTGTCTGCTACAAATGCAATTATCTTGGTCACAAAGCACGAGATTGCAGATATATGAATGAATATGTCCCTATGCCAACCACAGTATGGAGAAGGAAAGAGATTCCAAACAATGAAGATTTTCGAATAGCATTAACCACTAAAGAATGTAAAGAAGAAAATGAATGGTACATAGACAGTGGATGTTCTTCACACATGACCAGGGATCAAGACAAATTCATTAGCTTGAAGAGAAAGGGTGGAAATGTTGCATTTGGAAATGATTCATCTGCCAAAATACTTGGAGAAGGTGTAGTAGATATTGGAAGAAAAAATGTAAAATCAAATAATGTTCTATTGGTTGAAGACTTGACTCATAATCTACTCAGTGTTAGTAAAATGTGTGATCAAGGATACACTCTTATGTTTGATTCCCGAAAATGTAAAATCAGGGAAAATAACTCCGGAAGATTGGTTACAACTACAACAAGAAGACCAAACAACATATACATCCTAGACATGAAGAAGAGAGAGAAGAGAAAATCCACACAAAAGGATTCTAAGGAAGAAAAAGCCCCAATGACCAAAAATAAGGATGAAGTATTATTGAGTGCCACATGTTTAGGGGGAGCGGACCCAAAGAAGAGAGTTACATTTTTCCATTAAACTCAGGGGGAGCAGCCCTAACCTTTGCCATTGATGTCAAAGGGGGGGGAGAAATTGGGATCATGATGATAGGGGGAGCATGAGTTTTTCCATCAATGACAAAGGGGGAGATTGTTGGAAGATTGGTTGTTGTCATTGATGTCAACCCTAGTCATGGGTTTTGGACCGCAAGATTGATGAAGGTATTTGGACATGAAGGAAAATGAACATGCAGATACAACACACATGGATGGATAGTATACATCATGTTGTTTCCGGTGGTATGTGGAACGTCATGTGGATACTCATAGTTGAGGAGAAACAAATTTTTTAAGATGACAAAGTGAATTAAAGAAGGAAGTACATGTAGGCCCTGAAGATAATTAAAGAAAAGAATTACAAAATAAGAAAGTGTCAGGTCAGCCCTAATTTTAAAAGGAAGTGAAATAAATGGTACAAATAAACATCATTATACATTCATTTGATACAAGTTTAATTTCAAAGTAAATCATAAGTAAAGAAGGCTGGATTTCAAGGGAGGATGAAGTCGTTTGGTGATGTGTTCTAAGGTATGTTATTTTCAGGTCATCTTACCATTTTTGCTATAAAAATTTTTATAGAACGATTCAGATGGTGAAATTTCTAAGTTATTGAGAAGACATATCAAGGTACCTGTGGTAAAAATTTCATCTCTTGATTCGCTATAATTATGGAGATACACTATGTGGAAGATAGGGTTTGTGACCAGTCCTGAAGCCAATCAATAAATGGGTGTTCCGGGTAAAATATTCATAACGTATTCATAAAGAATCCAAATGAAGTAGGACCACTTCCATTGTAAACAACACAAAATTTGGTTTCTTGTGTGTGAGTTTCAAAAATGGATATTAAATATTGAGCGTGGGGCATGTTGTACAAGTTGGGTCTTATGAATAAACCAGAATTGAATAAAGTCTACCATTCTTTCTATAACTTCCTTTTGGGGAGGATTCAAGGAGTGAAACTTGGAGGAGTTTCAGAGAATACATTGACTAATATTATCTATAGGATCAAAGTACTCCAAGAATTGAAGAATTGCATAAATTGAAGAAGTCTCAGGAAGCATTATCAAGTTCTATGTGATGATTGGTTGATGGTGATGATTTAATGTAAAGTTTTATTATCTCTCATATATTATT
>ML776798.1:364416-412244 GCA_009831015.1 Picea engelmannii
TGTGCATGGTGTATTGTGGTGTATTGGTGTAACTCTTATACTATTGTTCATTGCTCATTGGATATAGTTGAATGGTTTAAGTATAAGTTGAAAAAGGTTTTAAATTGTACTTGATACTAATTCACCCCCCTCTCAATATCAACGACCTGCTCATCGGTAGCCACATATTGGAGCCTCAATGCTCCCTTATACACTATATCCATGATATAGTGATACCTAATTTCGATATGATTCAACTTATCATGAAACATGGGGTTCTGTGACAATTTTTTAAAACTCTAATTGTCGCACAAGATACATGTCACCTCCATCACAATATCGAATAATCAAGCCAACAATTTATGAAGACATACTGCTTCACAACTTGTTGCACATGTTGCCACATACTCTGCATTAGCCATACTGAGTGATACACATGACTGCTTCTTATTCATCCATGAAATCATACCAGATCCCAAAGTGAAGAAACATCCTAATGCACTTTTCTGGTCTGCAACACTACTGACCCAATATGAATCCAAATATCCAAGTAGAATGATCTCATTGTCTGCAACATACTCGAGCCCATAATCCATTATAATTTTAAGGTACCTCATCACATGTTTCACTGTAATCAAGTGAACACATCTGGGGTCAACCATGTATTGACTCAGGGTGTAAATATCAAAATAGATATATGATCGTGTATTCATCAAATACATCAACAAACCCACCATATGCCTATATAACGTAACTTCAATAGTCTCTGAAGTTGTATACTGCAATAACTTTGGATTTTATACCATAGGTGTATCCATTTCGTTACAATTCAATATCTTGAACCTCTTCAGGATTTCCACAGCATACTTCCCTTGACCTACGAAGATTTAACTAATCTTTTTCAATACCTCCATGTTGATATTGAGAGGGGGGTGAATCAGTATCAAGTACAATCTAAAAACCTTTTTTAACTTATAATTAAACCATTCAATTATATCCAATGAGAAATGAACAATAGTATAAGAGTTACACCAATACATCACAATACACCATGCACAATATATGAGAAATAATCAAACTTTACATTAAATCATCACCATCAACCAACCATCACATAGAACCTGATAATGCTTCTTGAGACTTCTTCAATTTATACAATTCTTCAATTCTTAGAATACTCTGATCTTGTAGATAATATTACTCAATGTATTCTCTGAAACTTCTCCAAGTTTCACTCCTTGAATTCTCCCCAAAAATAATTTATAGAGAGAATGGTAGACCGTGTTCAATTCTGGTTTATTCAGGAGATCGAACTTGTACATAATTCCCCACACTCAATATTTAACATCAGATTCTGAAACTTGCATAGAAGACAATAAAGTCTGTACTCATTCCAATTCAACTTGAGCAACTTCATTTGGATTCTCCATGAATAAGTTATGATCATTGTTTTACCTGGAACACTTGTTTATTGACTAGCTTCAGGACTGGTAAAAAACCCTATCTTCCACAGAGTGTATCTCCATAATTATAGTGAATCAAGAGTTGAAACTTTTACCACATGTACTTTGATACGTCTTCTCAATACCATATCAATTTCACTATTTGAATCATTCTAGAAATATTTTTATAGAGAAAATGGTAAGATGACCTGAAAATAATATACCTTAGATCACATCACGAAAAGACTTCATCCTCCCTTGAAATCCGGCCTTCTTTACTTCTGATTTCCTCTGAAATTCAACTTGTGTATCAAATGAATGTATAATGATATTTATATATAACATTTATGTCACTTCATTTTAACATTAGGGTCGACCTGACACTTTTTTATTTTATAATTATTTTCTTTAATTTTCTTCAGGGCCTACATGTAGTTCCTTCTTCAATTCACTTTGTCATCTTCAAAAATTCATTTCTCCTCAACCATGAGGATCCATGTGACATTCCACATACCACAAAAAACAAAATGATGTATACTATCCATCCACAGGTGTTGTATCTGCATGTGCATTTTCCTTTATGTCCAAATACCTTCATCAATCTTGCGGTCCAAAACCCATGACTAGGGTTGACATCAATGACAACAACCAATCTTCCAACAATCTCCCCTTTTATCATTGATGGAAACATTCACGCTCCCCCTATCATCATGATCCCAATCTCTCTCCCCCTTTGAAATCAATGGAAAAGGGTAGGGCTTCTCCCCTTGAGTTCAATGGCATAAGGTGACCTTCTTCTTTGGAGCTACTCCCCCTGAACATATGGCACTCAATAATACTTAATCCTTATTTTTGGTCTTTGGGACTTTTTCTTTCTTGGAATCCTTTTGTGTGGATTTTGTATTATCTCTCTTCTTCATGTCTAGGATGTATATGTTGTTCGGTATTCTTGTTTCTATTGAATCCAATATTCCTAAGTTATTTTCTCTGATTTTACATTTTTGGGAGTCAAACGTAAGAGTGTATCATTGATAACACATTTTACTAACACTGAGTAGATTATGCTTCAAGTCTTCAACCAATAGGACATTCTTTGCTTTTACATTTTTTCTTCCAAGCTCTACTACACCTTCTCCAAGTATTTTAGCATATGAGTCATCTCCAAATGCAACATTTCCACCCTTTCTCTTCAAGCTGATGAATTTGTCTTGATCCCCGGTCATGTGTGAAGAACATCAATTGTCTATGTACCATTCATCTTCTTCTTTACATTCTTCAGTGGTTAATGCTATTTGACAATCTTCATTATTTGGAATCTCTTTCTTTCTCCATACTGTGGTTGGCATAGGGACATCTTCATTCATATATCTACAATCTCATGCTTTGTGACCAAGATAATTACATTTGTAGCATACAATAATTTTTTCCATCAATGAGGAAAATGAATTATAACTTATGTTGACAAATCCACGATTATTTCCATATCTTCTATTTACACCATTCATGTTTCTTGAGTATTTTTTCCTTTCATCGATCCTACAATTAATTTCCTTATGTCCAAAATTTTTGCAAGTATAACAATGACCAATAAAGAAATTTTGATACCTTGGAGTAAGTGGCCTTCTTTGTGATGTAGTCCATTTGGATTCATGATTCTTCTGTAGTTTCCTTCATACTGATTGAAGATTCTTTGATTCCTGAAGGTAGGAGGTCTTCTTGGATATTCATCTCTTTTGTAATCATTCATTCTTTCTGGTATCTTGGTCCACTTCTCATCAACTGTCTGTGTAGCTCTTTCTTCAACCTTCTTGTTGGTATTTGCATCTTATTTGTATGAAGTTTCACCCATGCATCCAAGATTTGTTAAGTCTTTTGGCACTTGAGAGTTTCTTAAGCTCTTCCTCAATGAGATGACTTCTTGTTCAAGTTTCTTGCAATCTTCTTCTTTCTTTGTCATTTGGACATTCCTTACTTCTCCTATTCTTCTTTCTTCTTTGAGTAGAGTTTTCAAGAAAATGTTTTCTTCTCTTAGTTTATCAAAGTATTCTAATTGTTTCTTCAAGATTACAACTGTCTTTTCACAACTACCCAATTCACTTCTTAGTTTTCTATGTGTGTCTTTGGGCTTGCTATTTTCAATCTCAACATGCTTCATTTTTTTAAGATTCTCGTATTCTTGTTGAATAATTTATGCTTCATGATTTTATTCTTCTTCACTGGAATTTTATTCTTCAGTGTCATCTCTTTCAATCCTCAGATGAGGAGATTCAAATTCAACATGTCCTACTCCTTCATAATTAAAGAAAAAGAAATGACCTATATTTGCTTCTTTGAAATCTTATATGTTGTAATTTGCTTCATCTTCTTCTACTTCTTCTGCTTCTTCCCTTGCATAAAGGTCTTTTAGCTTGTCCCAAAGATCTTTTGATGATGCACCTTATAATACCTTGGATTTCACTGAATCTGTCAATCCATCTAGGATGGTATCTATTGAGAATTTGTTGTTCCTTTTTGCTTCCTTTTGAGCTACAGTCTTTGGTTTCTTCAAAGCATTGTATCCTGAAGCAACTGAGAACCAAACATCTACCCAAAGAGCTTTCAAGTAAGTTTCCATTCTATTACTCCAGTATTCAAAATTGCTTCCATCAAATGGTGGAATCCCATTTGGAATTATTTCTTCCATTTCTTCTTAGGATCTTCCTTCCAGTGGTTAAACTCTACTGAAGGTAACCCACTCTGAAACTAATTGTTGATACTGAGAGGGGGCTGAATCAGTATCAAGTACAATTTAAAAACCTTTTCAACTTATAATTAAACCATTCAATTATATCCAATGAGCAATGAAAAACAGTATAAGAGATACACAAATACACCACAACACACCATGCACAATATATGAGAAATAATCAAACTTTACATTAAATCATCACCATCAACCAACCATCACATAGAACCTGATAATGCTTCTTGAGAAATCTTCAATTTATGCAATTCTTCAATTCTTGGAATACTTTGATCCTGTAGATAATATTACTCAATGTATTCTCTGAAAATTCTCCAAGTTTTACTCCTTGAATCCTCCCCAAAAAGAAGTTATAGAGAGAATGGTAGACCTTGTTCAATTCTGGTTTATTTAGGAGACCTCACTTGTATAGAATGCCCCGCGCTCAATATTTAACATCAGATTATGAAACTCGCAAAGAAGAAACTGCAGTCCATACTAGTTCCAATGCAATTTTTCCCACTTCATTTGGATTCTCTATGAAGAAGTTATGATTGTTTTACCCGGGACACCTTTTTATTGACTAGCTTCTGGTCAAAAACCCTATATTCCACAGAGTGTATCTCCATAATTGTATTGAATCAAGAGATGAAAATTTTACCACAGGTACTTCGATATGTCTTCTCAATACCATAGAAATTGCACCATCTGAATCGTTCTAGAAAAAAATCTATAGAGAAAATGGTAAGATGACATGAAAATAACATACCTTAGACCACATCACCAAAAGACTTCATCCTCCCTTGAAATATGGCCTTCTTTACTTATGATTTCCTCTGAAATCTGACTTGTGTATCAAATAAATGTATAATTATATTTATCTATACCATTTATTTCACTTCCTTTTAACATTAGGGCCGACCTGACACTTTCTTATTTTGTAATTATTTTCTTTAATTTTCTTCAGGGCCTACATGTACTTCCTTCTTCAATTCACCTTGTCATATTCAAAAATTCATTTCTCCTCAACCATGAGGATCCATGTGAAGTTACACATACCACAAAAAACAACATGGTGTATACTATCCATCCATGGGTGTTGTATCTACATGTGCATTGTCCTTCATGTCCAAATACCTTCATAAATCTTGCGGTCCAAAACCCATGACTAGGGTTGACACCAATGACAACATCCAATCTTCCAACACTCCAGTCCCAATTGATAGTACATCAAACCAATATCCTTCATATCAAACTGAGAGGCCAACTTCCTCTATCACTGAAAACCCTGATTGTCCAATATGCCTCACTTGCTTCTCCCTCTGTGACTCTATTACAATATTTCCATTTTCCAAGGCACACAACATCATGGTAACCACCACATCAACACATTAACACAAGATTCATGTGATCTCAACTACAAAGGGTTTGTCACTTCTTCTTATGTCCATCTCGATCACTTGTCACCAAATACTTGTGTTGATCTTGATATTATTTTCTGTCAAGTTATCTACCTAATTCCTGAACTCTTAGAAACTGATGAAGACCTCATCCTTGGTATTCATGAAGAAGATCCATGAGTGTCACATAGTATAAGAATATTGGTAAACTATCATGTGCCTAGAAGCACCAAAATATACTAACCAGTTATACATGGTAACCTGCCTAGAACAATAACAAGAACATCTCCATGGAACAAGCATTTCCATGATAATTTGTCCAGAACGTAAAGAGAGGAAGGCTCAATGCAATGATAAACAATTAGAATATTCAATTCCAATATCATCCTCCCATTCGTAAGAGAAAAAAGAACTTCAAATATACAAAGTCAATTCACAAGAAATCGACTATCTTCAATGTGCTAAAAATTCTCAACGAGGTCGAGAATATCCATTCCTATGTGCAAGAAATGCACAACATTCTCTTTCTCCGAGGAAAGGGACATTTTCCTTTGAATATTCAATGTGAATCTCAATTCATTGTCTTGGATTTATGATGCAAACTCTAATCAAAACTTAAAATATCCCTTGAGATGACAAACTCTCCTCCATTTTCCTAAGCCTTTGGTTGTGGTAGATATTCCTCTTCCTCATTATTGAATGAGTATGCAACATAGGTATAAATCAATCTGTAGCAGAAAAATCTTAAACCCAAGTGCAACAAACATGCTAATCATGCACAATGATTCACTAATTTCTTGTACACTTACCCAAGTAATACTCTCACACATTATGCATTCCTATCTATTGCAGGTTCCTTTGGTGCATCTATGCACCACTGGAATTATGTGTGAATCTCTCTCATAGGTTCCTTGATGAGGCAACTTACTCAATCAATCAACAATTGATGACTCCTTATCACATCAATTTTTTGGTAGGTCACACACTTGGCCACTCTCCTCTACACCTAATATTTTCCTCCATGCACAGGTCAATGTGAAGTTCTTCCTTATCATACCATTGGTTGCAAGGCCACCACATACTTTGGTGAGCCTCTCTCCCATTGAATCTACAGGTTTCACCCGCAGAACACCTTGCATCTCAACCATAATGATCCTTGTCCAATGTTATATAGTTTCATTTCTACTAAACTTCCCCATATGTTAAATTCAAATGCCTTCTCTGGGCACAAATAGGTTCAAATTTTAGAATTCAATTACAAGCAAGGAATTCAATTACTGACCTTGATACAGGCTCTGACACTTTTTCATGGTGGAATGTTGGATTTTAGGCTAATTGGAATCATTCTACCACAACCCGATGGAACCGATTCCTTACAGGAGGTTAGCATGAAGCTCACCGATCTCAAATATCTAAGCTTGTGGGTTCCTTCTGCCAGTGGAAGATGAACATAAGCGTGTTCTCCAACATAGACACCAACTTACACAAGTTAAACACTACATTTCCACATGAGACTTCCTTAGCCACCTAATTTCAAACTGGTAATATATCACCACCTCAATCTCTGCTAGCTTTGCCACTACTATTGGTTATCTTTTTGTAGCCTATGCATCGTGAATGTGATTTCATGATTTTTTGTCAAGTCTGTAAATGTGACTTCACTATGGTGGTCGAGGAAAGTGGTAGGAAGGAGATCCACACCCTTATTGTTAATATATACAATTCATGTTATATATATGGATCCATAACATATTTGTCTCCTTTGTGGCTTATATCTCCTCCATATCATATTTGTCTTGGTAAAGGAATAGAAAGCCACATGTATGCTTACGATGGAAGGGAAGTGTGGGAATATGTCAAGAATTCAAATCTACTTGACCCATCTTCTCTCTATGTTTGAAAAATATCCATAAGAGGCACTCTAGACTAATGCATCGCCAACGCGCCATTCAATGCATAGCCGACATGTGCTTGGTTCACACTGTAAACAAGGGTTATTCCTAGAGTCAATTTATGATTCTTCACATCATGCATAGAGAAAATATGATGATGATGATGAAGATGAAGGAATCCTAACTCCGCCAAAGCCATAGAATAATTCTATCGAGGAGAATGAGAATGGAATTTCTCAGTTCTTGATGTTGTAGTAATGTTGATATTAAGACATGCAACCATAATCATGGCTCCATTGATGGGAAACTAGGTTTTTGATACCCTTTTCAGGAGACTGTTGATTACATATTGAATCTGGAAGTGCAAGTTCATGCCATGGAAGCCCCCGTATAATTTTACACGAGTTCGACATGTCTTGTGGACGAAACCATTACACAATAGTAATTTTTATTTTTTATATCACCTGCATGCAGTAGAAATGCATATATATATTTGATATAACCCATGATTTTGATGCACCTCACCTCATATTCTATCAAACACTCTTGCATGCAAAATATTTTTTCCAAGCACTAAAATGCACACATTCTTAAAGAACACTCACCAAGGTAACTCTGCCTGAGATCATACCTTACAATTTCATTTCTGCATGCATGTAGAAATATTCACACAAAATGCAAGCTATGTCTCTCATTTTCCTAGGCTCTCTTGTGAGGGAGTCAAACCCAGTCCTGCTCTGATACCATGTTGAATTTTCATAAGAGATAATATTGTATATTATTTTATTATTATTTAACATGCAAAAGCATCACAACTGAAAGATATATATTCATAGAACAATGAGATATGTCCTCAGGGAAACCCTCAAGGGGGAGAAAACGTTGCAAACTTTCTTCAATATAGATTCCTTCAACATGTACAATTTCATACAATGATCTTTCACAAAATCAAGACCAAAGAGACCCCAACATGAACCAATAATAACCTCCTAGATAAGTGCGTACTACTCTCTTGTACTTATGTTCAATGAGTAATCAAAATGACTTGATATAACCTTTATTTATACTCTAAAAGACCTAAAGGACGTGACTTATCAATAAACCTTTTCACAATTGCACTTAGGAATAACCAATACAATTACACTTAGGAATATCTTCCAAAATTAAATAAAATCTCAACAATTCGAGCATTCTTTGAGTACATTTTGTGGAGGTCATCCCCTTTATGAGGGTTCCTAGCATGTAGAGCATCATTTAATTGTAACTGGACTTAGTCTCCAAATTATGTCGATGACAAGTCACTTTTATTTTATTTCATTAGGTTTATTTTAGGGAATAAATAATGGGAAAGAGTTGTGAGCCTCATCTATAAATATAGGCACTCCTCTCATTCCAAATTATTGCGAATTGTTGGAGATTATTATTGGAGCAATTTAATAGAATATCTTTACTTGGTGTTATCTTGGTGTCAATTCTTGGTTATTTTTCTTGGTATTTTTAAAGGATATTGTGAAATGATTCAAGATTCTACATAAAATAGAAAGATTGATTCATTGAGGAGTTATCAACTACTTGGAGGGAGGACATATAGGGTTTGTATCTCTTCCTTCTTCCCTAGAACGATTGTGTAACTACTTATCTCTTGTCTTGATTAGTTCTATACTCTTTGGCAAGGGTTTTAAGTATTATTTTCAAGTCTTTTGTTGATCTTGTTAGTGAAGGCTATTCCCTTGGGGAAACCCTTCTTGTAGGGCCTTGGTTTTCATGGTTTTTCTTGATCAAACAAGATACTACTTGCCTTGTGGCCCTGGTCTTATTCTAATCCACAAGCATGGACAACCAATTCTTGGAGGGGCATATTTCTTAACCCTATAATCCCTAAGTGGAGACAAGGCTTTGAGATTGACTCGCAACAACCAACAATAAAAACCCTAAAAATTTAATTATTTTATATTAATATCATACAAAATACAAAAAAACAAAAGTTAAACCATCAAAAATATTTATTTCATTTTCTAGTGCAAAGCTAATTGTTTACTTTTGTTTTCTAGACAGTTCCATCCATGGGTTTATGCCTCATTATTAATTTCTAACCCAAAGAAGGAAAATAATCCCTATTGGTATTGTTCTTCAAGGTTATATATAATGTTTTGTGGCTGATTTAAGGTGTTTACTAATTCTGGAAATTAAATTACAATAATAAAAATCAGAATTGGTGAAACCTTGAAGCTAGGGTTTAACCCTAAAAGATGAAATCTAACCGTACCCTAGATTATATTTCACTTGTGTATTGTTTATAAATATTATCTAACACATTATAATGGTGAAATTCATCTCCTAAGAAGTTCATTGCTATTATATTTCATTTTGGATATTTTTGGTGACACCCTAGGGGAATTCAACATCTATTTTTGCAAGTTTGAGATAATTTCATTATTATTATTTTTTTGTACTTGAATTTAATAATTTATTGGTAATTTGTGTATAGTTTATTCATTTCAAAATCTAAAGTACCAAAGGTTCATCATTCTAAGTGCTTTTAGGCACTCTTGGGGTGTTTTTCCTCACTCGAAATCTACATTTTCTATGTTTTTTTTATTATCATAAATAAGATTATGAAATTATCGGAAAACTGAAATATAGTTCAATTTACATGATATAATCAAGGTATAACTTAGGTATATCATTCACTCTTGTTTTGTGCATTTATATCTCACTCTTGAGCGGTCAAGGTACATTTTCTCCTCATCTAGAGAGTGATTTCTTTGTGTTGATTTATACTTTTTTTGTAGCATGTTTATTATATATATCAACACTTTTATAATTAGATCCTAACTCTATTTATATCCTAGTAGTTTTTCCCCTAATGTTTGGTTGATTATTCTTGAGGCATTTGGCTACTAAGGCACTTGTCTATCTAACATATATCGAGGTGTATAGTTGGAAGTGACTTGTACTATACAAGTTGTTTCTAAGGATTGGGATACCCCCCTATGGATTCAAGGAGCTGGCCTAAAATGAAGGGGGTATTTTTCTAAGGAAAAAATGGTGTGTTTCATGAGTTGTGCTTATCCCTAGTAGCACCCTCACAAATGTTGCTATTTTGGGTGGTAACATTTTTGGTACCCTTGTCAAGAAGGACCTTGTGGGTTTATTTATGGATTTTGACAACATTATCCTGCCAAGTTGGGAAGGTTCTTTGTATTGTATCTTGATGAGAATATTTTTAATGCTAACTTAATTGTCTCATCTGGCGAATCCATTGAATCCAAATACAACAAAATGATATTCAACAAGAAGGAATGCCCAAGGTATACTTCGTCTTGGTCGTGAACATGAACTTATTTATCATATAAGGAAACATAGTCTTCAAGCAAGGGAAGTAAATAATCACGTAGGATTTGAAACTTTATATGCTATAAGAATATTATTTCTTGATTCAAGTCCTCTAACTCAAATGACTACTTTGTGGTTGACAAATACTTTCCAAACATTTGATTTTTCTAACATTGCAAATTATCCTCATTATTGCCATCTTCTCTGGAAATTTTCACAACATTCCATGGTGATAATCATATTGGTGCAAGCCAACATTGGGATGCATTTATGGAACATATCACCTATGTGGGAATTTTTCATTTGGATGTTTTATTCAAATGCTTTTCTCTATCATTGAAAACCGATGCTAGGAAGTGGTTTTTATCATTATCCAATAATTGTATAAATTCTTTGCAATCATGCCAAAAGGTTTTATTTGACAAGTGGTTGGAAAATAAAGATGTTCAGTTTATTTTAAGTGCTCTGAATAACAATAAGAGAAATGAAAACAAAACCATTGTTGAATTTGACAATATTGTGAAAGATGTTCCCTAAACTCATTAACCAATTGTAGATACAATATTGATGTACTACCAGAATTCCTTTTAGGGGAATTTCATATTATTCTTCCATAGTTCCACCCTACAACTCTCTCAGTTGTCAAGATCAATGCCAAGACTATTTATGAAAATTGTAATCACTTGGGGAAGCCAGATTTACTGAGCCATCCCAAGGCCAAGGCCGATCATAAGAAAAATACAACTCTTTCCATTGATCCTACTCTCAAGCCTATATCCATCCTTACAGAGTAGATAGAAAAATTTCAAATGACCACCAATGACTTACAAGGTAGGATTATGCAGATGGAAATAAATAGACATCAGAACATGCAACAAAAGAGAAATGGATACAAAGTTCCATCGCCGAATCAGAGACCTCCTACATCGTTGGATCCCACCAACATGATAGGGGATGTACATCCTTATTTTTGTAGGTATTTCTAAAGTTTCCATGATGAGAATACTTGTGCTTTCTACTAGAATATATATCAATCAAGTGGCCATAGTAGCAAGCCACCTTTGGATAGTTGCAAAAAAAAATTTGACAGACATGACTATTAAAATTGGAAACTGGAGGAAGATGAAGAAGAAAGAGAAAATGAGATATTTGGGAAGATTCATTCCAAAGAAGAGATAAATCAGAGGCTTGAGAATGAAATGAGAGATGTGGTCTACCGAAGACAAGAATAACCCTTTGTAATATTAGCCAGGACCTTCCAAGCCTCCAAAGATGTATTATCATATTACAAGGCTGATCAGACCCAGTACAAAGATACCACAGAGTGATTATTCAATAGGAAATTCTCTTGATATGAATTTGGATGTAACAAGATGGTGTAACAATTCCAAGGTTCCCATTCCTATCATCAAGCTAACAAAGATCCCTTCCGTGAAGAATAAAATCAAAGGAGTCTTGGGGATTGAACCTACAAGTCAAGCAACTCATTTTATGGATGAGAGTGTGGATGCCCCTATTTTTCTCTAAACCATGCACAAAGGAAGAAAAACTCCTAAGAACCAACCATTTTTCATATCATTGGTAGTGGAATAATTGATCTTATTCAATTGTGTGTTGGAATCCAAGCCTCGACCAATGTAATGTCTCCAAAGGTGATGGAGTGTTTGGGTTTGAATACTTCAAGTCCATACATGAATATTTGTGCCATGTACTCTAGGGAATTCAAGGTGTGTGGATTAATCAAGGACCTTCAAGTTTTCCTAGCTACTCATCAATACATTTGTTTAGTGATGGATGCAATATTAATCGGTGTTTCTGATGCTTGGGGAGTGCTTTTGTTGGAACATGGGCAGACCTAGGGTTCAACACTTCAAAAATGCACCAACAAAACCCTAATTACTGGCCCTTTTGGCAACACCTGTGAAGCAGATGAAGTCTCACCCGAGGTAGAGGCAGGGGGGGTTTCAGGACTCAAGTGTCTGCAACCTAGCTGGGACATAGATATATGATTACAATACTTAATAGATCACTTAGTAGTTAACATTCATTATCATTTAACCCTTATTCACATTGCAGGTAAAACCCTAATTACAGACCATCACAGTATTCAACAAGATCTAACACATCCAAGCACTTAGCACATAGAAATAGAGTAGATCCAACATTAATTCACATTAATAATCACTAAGATACTATATCAGATGCATCTAACATACATAAATATGACAACACTAAGCATAAATCACATCAATCACACAAAGAAACCACAACATGGGATATACGTGGTTCACCCCAAGCGTGGGGCTACGTCCACCAACTCTTCTTCTTATTTATTATCTTCTTTCAATGCACAAAGACACAAAGCCAACTCCGCATAGGACAAGAGATCTGTGCGCATCTTGCTAGATCCTCCTTCCCTGAGTTAGGTCACAGTGAAAATCCTTCTTACAATCACTTGCACTTAGCTCTGCAAGTCTTAACACATAGTATGCACCAAGCCTCTAAATTTGCACTAAGTTGATTCTACTAGGTCTCTCCACTTATCTCTTGCTTTCTTACATTGCCTAGATATCTATTTATACATTAAAAATGGGGCCTAAACATGGGTAAACCCATGGGTTGACATCCCATACCTGTTACATAAATCCTAATCCCAAAAATCCCACAAAAGGGGCAAGATCCCGTGATCTCTGCTTTGCCTGGAGCTTCGTCTTCGACCAGCCTGTCAAAGTCCCAAAAATTGGTCAAACATGACCAGCGTTCCCACAAAACCTATTCAAGGGCCAACAACTTCTATCCAGGAAGTGGGCGATTGACCTTGGAGGTAGTATTCATATGTATTTATCATATTCCGCTATTCTAAACTTTCATGGTTTTTCAGTCATTTTACACAAAGAGTCGATGAGGAAATACCATTTGGAGGATCCTTGAGACCCAAATAATGAAGTGTTTTTCTTTAAATAAGATCTTGGATCTTACATCATGTTTATGACAACATTAGCTCCCAAAGAAGAATTCAACCTATGGACGAGAAACTTCAATGGGGTAAAGTCCCAAGCAAGTATGGGTGCATGTATTATTGTCACTTTCCATGAAGGTAATGTTTCATGTTATTCTTTTCACTTGGAATTTGAAGTAACTAAAAAATTAAATGAATACGAAGCACTTTTACTTGCTTTGAATTTAGATAAAGATATTGGAATTAATATTTTGAAAATTATTGGTGATTCTAACCTAGTTGTTTCTCAAGTGAAAGGTATTTTTGCTTCCAAAAACGAGAGATTGAAAATATACTGGAATGTAGTGTGGGACTCCATGGAATGGTTTGATGCTTTATATTTGATAGTCGAGCCAAGGGACTTGAATGTGAGAGTCGATGCAAGTTTGTGATGATTTGATGAAGAATGGAAAATTGGAAGTTATCTTCAGACCATTGGTGCTGGACAATTTCATCAACTGACAGGTTTTCGATGATGATGCACAAGGTTTAATATTCATGAACAACTTGTATGGATTTTCCAAGAACCAAATCAATTGGAGAGAAGAAGGTTTAGAGGAAGAAATTAAGGAAAATATGATCCCAACAAGACTTGTACCTCTTCAATGTTTGTTCGACAAAAATGGTAGGTACAAAGAGAATAAAGAGACGGATAATCATGAGGAATATGAGGAATTCAATATTGGATCCAATGAGAATATGGCTATGATAAATACTGTTGAAGGAATATCAGGAAAGGAAAGAAAGGAAACTAAAAATCTTGTCAGAAAATTCAAAGATGTATTTTCTTTCCCCCATGATGGCTTGAATGCCTACAAGGGAGATATAATTCGACACACCATACCCTTGAAGGAAGGTTCCTAGCCACTTCAATAGAAGACGAGATATGATTTTTCCCCTCTTGTCCATAAAGAATTGAAAAAGTTGTATTGAGCAAGAATCATTGCACCCACAAGACACTCTACTTGGATCTCCAATCCCGTGGTAACACGAAATAAGACTAGTGAGATAATTCTTTGTATGTAATTAAAAAATATCAACATGGTGTCTGAGAAAGACAACTATCCATTGTCAAACATGGAAAATTTGTTATAGAGAATCATAAGATCATAGATGTTGTCATTCTTGGATTGATTTTCAGGTTACAATTAAGTTTTGGTGAACAAATATGACATGCAGAACACAACATTTACCACACCTTGGGGTATGTATGAATATTTGAGGATGCATGTTGGTATGATGAATACATGTGCTACATTATAGAGAGCCATGGATTATGAATTCAAATATCTCACAGGAAAATAATTGAGATATATCAAGATGACCTCACAATGTTTTCAAAGACTTGGAAGTCCCGTGTTGATCATCCCAAACAGGTATTTGAAAGGTGCAATACATAATCTCGTTGAACCAAAAGAAGTCAATATCGGGGGTTCTTAAAGGAAAGCTTCTCAAGAACATTGTTACAAAAGATGGAGTAAAAGTCTATCCCAAGAGGATAAAAGAAATTAAGGAAATTTATCTACCTCGAAATTAGACGGCTTTGCAATCATTTTTTGATAATATCAATTTCATTTGAAGATTCATCCCAAAATTTTCCAATATCACCAAGCCTATAACAAAGTTGTTGACGAAACATGCAGTTTTCAAATGGGATGAAGAGAATAAAATAATGTTTGAACTTATCAAGGATTAGGGTTTTTTTGGATGCCACGTGATCCTATATATTGTATTGTAAACAATGAAGTTTCATGATGAATAGAATTAGAGGTGCAACTCTAAAATTGGTTGTTGGTTTTCCTGGTTGGGTTTCTAGGTTAAATCTTCGTGTATATGTGTGATTTCAATTTCTTTCTTTTCTATGTCAATAATTTATGTGTGCATTGCATTATTGTAAAAGGTTTAAAACTTATATTTCCATAACTTACATGGCCAAATTCATGTAGAGGAAGGTGACAATAAGGTTGAATATCATCTCTATAATGGGTTACTCTACAATCTAGACAAGCTCTATGTTCCTAAAGGTTAAAGATTGTATCTTATCAAAGAGGCTCACACCTCCAAAGTTGTAGGAAATTTTGGTTTTGGGAATATAGTTGTTAACTTACAAAGGTATTTGTGTTTTCCCATAATCAAAGAATATGTAGCACGGTACATTACAGGATGCATACTTTGTTGTACCAACAAGCCTAGTGATAGAAATCAAGGTCTATACCATCACTTACTTGTACCCACTTGACCTTGGAAAAAAAATTCCATGCATTTTGTGGGAGTTTAACCAACAACTTGGAAGGAAGATGACTATATTTTTTTTGTGGTAGTTGACAGGTTAAGAAAGATGTGCATTCTTATGTCTTGTAAAAAGACCATCAAAGGACAAGACACAACAAACATGTTCTTTGAATAGGTCTTGGTGCACTTTGGGATAAAAAGGAGCATCATCTCGAACATGCATATCATATTTCTTAGTGCCTTATGGAATACACTTTGGGAGAAGATGGACACAAATTCAAAGAGATATACAACATTCCATCCATAGATATATGGGTAGATAGAAGTAGTCAAGAGGATGTTGGTATAAATTTTGAGGGGTTACAATCAGAAGCATCCAAAGATGTGGGATGGAAATCCAATTTATATTCAACACTCTTATAACATAGTTATACACACTTATAATGGTAAGTCTCATTTTGAAACTTGCTTTAGGTATTTCTCACCTTCACCCTTGGATGTTGTTTATGGAAAACAAGGAGGAGTGAGGGAAGATGTCATAGGAGAGGTGTTATGTAATGAACCCCAAATTTAACTAAATAATTATTTTTTTGGCTAGCGTCTATTGTCATCCAAAACTGGTTCATAAAGATATTTTCTTATAAATCTTATTCCACTTTGCGCGCATGTCAGTTTTTACTCTACTGGATTATCCATCCTGAAAGTCTGGAGGATATTTAAAACCCAACATATATCTTACTGTTATATTCCATTAAATCACGGTGTCCTTATTAGATTATCTCATAACCTAATTTAACATGAACTATGAAACCATGCCAATATATTAGAGTCATACATTTATATTTTTAAATTTGTAACTATGGTTGTCAACGTCCATAGCATAAGTACGAGGGTTACAACATACCCATGTTATCCACAATATACTAGTGTAACAACTACATTATAACAAAAACTTGTAAATGATGTAACTCTTAGCAACAAGGTTAAAACACTAGTGGACATAATGTTAAACTTGGAGACATAACTATCATCGTCTAGAATCTATGCACTAGGTTTATAACATACCCATAATAATACCTCACTACCATAATGTAACGAATTATATTTTAAACAATGTATACGATGCACACATTTTCCACTAAGTTATAACACTACGCAAATGCTAACTCTTTCCACCCAATCCAAGGTTATACACATACGATACAACATTAAAGTGGTTTGAGAATCGTATTGAGGTGGATGTCAAGTCATGTCTGAATCTAAGCTATTACAACATGTAGGAAATTAAGTTATGGTAGGTCCATTAAAGGTGATATACCTTTAGAGTACCCTTCGACCTGACATTACAGTAAATCCCCCAATGCGGGCTCTCCACTTCAGTCGAAATCACATGGCAGTGGTGCAGGGTGGCGTACCAGTCGCTCTTACCCACTAATGAGGGGCTCGAGGTGTCATTTCGCTCCTCGTAGTCGCCTCTTTGGTTTCATTTGCATTTTTTCCTCTTCACTGTGTTACTCCTCGCGAACAAAGATTCTGGTAGTGTTCGGCCCTGATGAATAATGGAGGAAAAAGCGTGCTAGCAGGGTTCTCCACAAGCACATGTATGTAAATTGCATGCTTTGTATAAATGTTTATAAAGGGTTTTTTGGTGCCATGCGTTCTCTGTGCAAAAAATATTCTCTAAGTAATGCATTCTCTGGTGCAATGTGTTCTCTGTGGTTCTATGTCACATCCTTTTGCTTTTGTTTTGATTTAAGGTTGAAACCACATATTGTTTACACCTCTATATATGTTTTGTTTCAGGTTCCACTATGATAATTGTTTCTCTTGTTTACTATGTTTATTCCCTTAAGTTTTATCAATCAGGTTGACTGTATTTCGCCTATGTTAACTATACATCCTCAAGATGTGCCCTTCTAGTTTCTCCCCAATCCAAACCCATGGCCGAAATCACTAAAAAAAAGGTCGTTACACCCACCGACTTTATCTGAAAGGTTTTGTGCAATCTAACCGTCAACATTGAGACTTGGTAAATGCATACCCTGGAATAAATCACTGCCTGAAAAATAGTTATGGTGTTATTCTTTCCATTCCAATACTTGGCAGTAACCTGTGAATATTTTTACAACTATATACAAAAAAAAATTGCAGTCTTGACAATTTAATTCCTTGTGTGGTAAATTTTAAATTTGAACTTTGTCTATTCGTAAAGTTAAGTTGAACAAGGTTATTCCATTTTTAAAGCTTTCAAAGTTTTCCTGTAGATACTCAATGAATATTTAACTCCTTAGATCAGAACCCGTCTGAGAAATATCGTGCTCTGTCTTTGATAAGGTTTAATGATTGTCTTTGTTAAAACATTAAAGTCATCTCAGCAATGACCTTCACTTGCTAGCTCGTCTGCTATAATCAAATATTCATCTACATAATTTAGGAATTACTTGCATTCGACACCTCTGAAATAAAATGAGCCTCTCGTTTATTTATTGTTGTACCCTATACTCATACTCATTCATAACATCTTCGGTTGCATACACGATGCAAGGGTTTTAGCAGGGTTTAAGCACATTTTGCATTAGTATACTTTAACATACGAATTAAGTTCTTACAATAATTGTATGTCCCAAGATTGTGTTCCTGCATCTCTGTAAACACTTTTGATTTAATGATTTATTTACTGTGATCATTATCCTTGTCGTAATTTTCATCTGTGTATTAGAGGAACAAAGGTAGATCTATTTTAATTGTTAAATTTGTCACAGTAAATTCCTTCCATTATTTTGGTCCTCTATACAGAGTTTTTGGTAATTACTTTTAAGTAATTCACTTTAATGATTTTTTCTGTAAAAATGGACTATTTCAATGAACATCTTGTATTGTTTTAGCCCCCGTAGGAAAAGAGATTGCTATCGCTTCCTCTCGGTTAAATTATTAGTTAAAAAAAAATTTACTTGATTACATCATGTGTTTTCTTTTGTATCTGTTCTCTGTATTTTATAATCTAAAGACATGTACTAGGATGACGAAGCAACATAACTTGATTAAATGTTTGTTTGTTTTCTTTAATTTAGAAAGTGAATAATTTCACATGGATATAATTTGATGATGGGTCCCTTTTTCTCTGCGAGAGAACCCATCAGATGGTTATGAATCTAACATGGCTACACAATCCACTTAAACAAATTCTAATTTATATATATGGAATATAAAACACAACATCAACCATATAATATCAACAATATAACATCAACAATAAAAGTACATAGCTGAGATACATATATGAATACTGATGCTGGGAAAAAAATGGAACAACCATGTTCCTCCCAACCGTAGAAACAAAATAACCACAATCACTTTTCCTAATCACCCCCTAGCCTAACCATGACTCCATAAGGGGAAAAATGAGTCTCACTCTGTATCCACTATCCCCTTCAATAGTTTAGAAAATGTTTTTTCTCACACCAGATGTGTTCATAACAAAAAAATAGTTCTCATTCCCCAACATACTAAGTAGTGTCCTGCCTCCCACAGATGTTGTATTTATCTTGTGCCTAGGACTTTCCATTCCTTTCTCTCGTTTAAATTCATATCTCTACAAATCCTTGATTTTCAGGGGTTTCCAGTGATAGAACTCAACTTCTGACACTTGTAAAAATCATCTCTAAGTTAACTCAAACATGTTCCCCACTCATGGAATCATAGTTAGTTATTTTTAACTTGGTTGTTCCATTTTTCTTCCAGCATTTAATTTATTAAAAAGTTTGTCTCATACATGTGTCCATCAAAAGAGGACAGTTGGGCAAGTCAAACATTTTCCCAACAGTTATAAAAATAATAATTACATATTCCAAAATTCTAAATTCGAATTTTCCATAAATGGAAGTTTATTTCTAAATTCAAATTTCCATAAATGAAAATTTATTCCTAAATTCAACTTGGAATTTATTTTCTAACAATTTGAGGATATCACTTCCTCTCCCCCTTAAGTACAACACTGTCCTCAGTGTTCAATCATCTCTCGAAACATAATTGGATAAGATTTCAGCATAACTTCTTCCAATTCCCAAGTGGCCTCCTCAGGACTAAAGTGCCTCCATTGCACTTTTACCTGGGCAATGGCTTTGTTCCGAAGTACTATTTCTTTCCTGGCCAGAATCCATAGAGGTTCCGCTTCAAACTTTCCTTCTGGTTCCAACTGCACCATGTTCCAATCAATGATGTGAGTAGGATCATGAATATATCTTTTCAATAATGAAACATGAAAAACATTATGAACTTTTAAATTTGCAAGAAGTACCAGTTGATACACCATGGATCCGATTCGAGTTAAAATCTTGAAGGGGTCACAAAATCTTGGTGCCAACTTGGAACAATTTCCTAGATTTAGGAATCTTCTTCTTGCTTTGACTTTTAGATATACATGTTCCCCAATTTTGAATTCATGATGTCTCCTTTTTAGATCTGCATAGCTTTTATGTCGATAGTGTGCCTCTTTCAAGTTCTGTTGTACCCTTTTTACCATTCTCTCCATTTCTTGGAGCATTTCTAGCCCAACCATAATCTTGTCAATTGGATTATCCCAACTAATCAGGGTTTTGCATTGCCTTCCATATAATACTTCGACGAGACTCATATTAGCTTATTCTTGATAACCATTATTGTATGCAAACTCAACTAAGTGCATATATTCTTCCCACTTAGTTGGTTTTGTTCTTACATACATTTGTAACATGTCTTCGATAATTTAGTTTGTTCGTTCTGTTTTCCCATCTGTTTGTGGATGGTAATTTGTGCTGGAATTAAAATTAGTACCCAAACCGTCAAACAACTCTTTCCAAAAATTGAATATAAATTTGACATCTCTATCTAAAATCACCATCTTAGGAATTCCATGCAATCTAAAAATTTCCTTTCATAAAAATTTCAGTGATATTAATCGCTTTGTAAGTAGATTTCACAGGTATAAAATGTGCATATTTACTTAGCTTATTAATCACTACCATAATTGAGTCATTTTGTCTTTGAGTCTTATGCAAACCTGTGATGAATTCCATTGAAATAATTTCCCATTTCCATTCGGGTATAGGAAGAGGTTGTAACAGACCTGTCAGATGTTGATGCTCAGCCTTTACCTGTTGACAATCCAAACATTTAGACAAGTATTCAACTCTTTCATTTTTCATGTTATGATAATAAAATTGTTTCCTTAAGGATGTTATCGTTTTCTGGTATCCTGGATGACCAGAATACATATTTTTGTGCAGTTCATCAAGAATTGTCAATTTCAAATCAGTAGAGTTAGGTACATATAACCTGTCTTTGAACCTTAACAACCCATTTTTGTCTATACTAAGATATGTTTTGTTTATATTTTTTGCATTTCCTTGCAATTTTGTTGCGGTTTTGATGTAATTTTCATCATTACTTCTTGCAGATTTTATCCTATGCTCAATATCAGTTTCTACCTTGCTGATAATTACTTCATAAATCCCCTTAGTCCTCCAACTTAGTGCATCTACAACTTTACTTTATTTACCCTTGATGTGTCGTACTTCAAAATCAAACTCACTTAAAAAGGCCAACCATATCGCTTGTCTTGCATTGAAATCTTGTTGACTAAACAAATTCTTTACACCATTGTTGTCGGTTAGTAACAAAAATTTTCTTCACATTAAATAATGTTGCCACATTTTTAATGCATGAATCACAACTACTAATTCTAGATTGTGAGTCACATAGTTTCGTACATGTTCTTTCAATTTGTGTGATTCATAACAAATGACGTGTCCATCTTGTGTTAGCACACCTTCTAATCCTTCTTTACTTGCATCCAAATAAATTGTAAATTCTTTATTTGGATTTGATACCTTTAGGATAGGTGTTGTAGTTAATAGTCATTTTAGTTTATCAAAACTGTCTTGGCATTTTTGTGACCAATTAAATTTTATTCCCTTTCTCTGTAGTGATGTAATAAGATAGGAAATTCTAGAAAATCCTTCGATAAACCTCTTGTAATCCCCATAAATGACCTTATGTCTACTACATCTTTAGAAATAGGCCCTTCCATAATGGATTTAATCTTTTATGGGTCTACTACAATACCATATCTGAAATTACATGCCCTAAATACTATATCTTTCTTTGGTAGAAATCGCATTTATCAAACTTATCATACAACTTATGTTCTCTTAAATTATGTAATACTATTTTTAGATGCTCTTCATGTTCTTATTCATATTTTGAATAAACTAAAATATCATCGATAAAATTCAGTACAAATTTATCCATATATTGGTTGAATATATTATTCATGAAACGCATAAAATTTGTTGGTGCATTAGTAAGTCCAAAAGGAATCACTACAAATTCATAGTGTTCATAATGTGTTCTAAATGTTGTTTTGTTTACGCCTTCTTCCTTTATCTTGAATTGGTGATAACCAAACATCAAATCTAGCTTAGAGAATATTTTTCTCCTCCAACATGGTCAAAGAGATCATTAATTCTAGGTAAAGGGTACTTATTTTTAATCATCATTTTATTCAATTGACGATAATCAATACACAGTCTCAACAATCCATCTTTATTTTTAATAGACAAAACCGGTGCTCCCCAAGGTGGAACACTTGGTTTGATATACTCTTTATCTAATAGTTCTTGTAACTGAATTTTCAGTTATGTTGGTTCAGGTACACTCATTCTATAAGGTGCCTTGGATATCAGGGCAGATCCAGGTAGTAGATCGATAGAGAAATATATCTCTCTCCTTGGAGGTAGTTCAAGTATTTCTTCTACGAATACATCTCTAAACCCATGTAGAACTACAAAGTCTTCCAAACTTGTTTTGATTTCTTTCCCTAAGAGATTGGTTACTTGAACAACATATACTTTGCAACCCTTATTAATACATTTCTTAAATTGCATTGTTGATATTTTCCTAACAGAAACTGGTTTTTTGATTCCTTGTACTGTTCTGGCTGTATTATTTTCATCCTTATACACAAATGACTTTTAGTAACAATTTAATATCACTTTATGTTTTTCTAACCAGTCCATTCCGATAATTATATCATAAGACCCTAAAGGTAATACGTTCATATTTAACTTTGTATTCTAACCATTTATATTGAGTTCACAATTAGAAATAAATTATGTTACCTTTCTTTTTGTCCCAGTTGCTAGCTATATTAACCAGGATTTAGCATGTTTTACCTTATTTAACCTGTTCGATTCTACTAAAGTAGGAGTAATATAGCTCAAAATAGCTACTGGGTCAATTAATATGGAAATATTGTTATCCTGAATTTTACCTTCAACTTCCACAATAGTGGATTGATGATCTGCCTGCATGCCATCCATAGTTGCATTGATCCTATTGTTATAGAAATATTTGCCTCACCCTATGAAAAATTGCACATAAGGCATTTTTCCAATTCCTTATGCTGACTTGAAGTCCCTTTTCGCAAATCCCAGAGCTAAAAATATTATTTTTCCACATATACACGCCCTACCTATTGTACAACATGTGTATACATAGGTTGAACCACTACAACACACGTACATCGGGATTTGTGCCCAAAATTAAAAAATGGTGTCGGGTTTCCATGTCACGTCACGATATCCATGATCCTTGACCTTCCATATACTAGAAATGTTATGAATCAACCCTTCATTTCCACTTGAAGGCTACAAATGGGCCAAATCCGAGCTATGGAAAAGAGGAGAGGAATTCCACTTTGAGAGAAAAGTTACTCTGGAGAAATTATTCACTTCATATTGAGTTTGCATCCCTTTGTCCTTTTAAGTCTGAACACATTGTTCATCCCCCAAGATCTTCCCTATTTGATTGAGAATTTCATTGTCTCTCTTATATGAGCTTGCCTTTGGTGGAGGATTGAAGTGGTGGAGGCCCAGCTAGAAGGGACTTAGTTTCTCGCTTCCAAACTATGCCGACATGAAAGTTTGCAATTCATTCACTTCTGTTGATTACATTTTAATAGAAATACTCTTTTCTCATCCAATTTATATCTTGCAAATATTTGAATTGTTATTCCATGGGCGTATTTTTTATGAATGTTTACGGATTATGCTATTGAATGTGCTAACATTATATATTATCACCACATGCTTGCGTTTCTTGGTTGTTGAGGACAAGTTGCAAGTTTATTGCTTTGAGTCAAGTGCTCAACGGTGGACTTCATCGAACGTCTGGACGAGGTAGCCCTTTTATATTGTCTTGTTATCATATTTGTTTATATAGCATACCTGATATTAGATTTGATTTCTGCAATCATTTTCGTCTTATGTGGTTTACTACTATCCATAAACAAACTTTCCTCGTAACATAATTGGTGACTATGATGGGTATATAATCTTATTTTTCGGGGTTTGGAGTGATTTTCTCCTTAGATTTCTCTCGTTTATATTGATTTTCTTGTCGTATGACTGCTTAATAGCCTCTATTCATTCTTAGTCTAAGTTTCTTAGCCTTCTCCTTAGCCTGGTTGTGTTTTAACACATATACGCGGGATTTTTCCTGACAGTTGCATACATACGCATGTTGTCCTCCTGCAAGAGGCATATATATGCGCTTTTCTCCTGAACAGTCGCGTACAACACCCTTTGTTTCTTAGTTGATGGGTTTTATGGTTTTTGGGTAGGTTTTGATGATTGTTGAGTCTTCTTGGGTCTCTGTTATGACTGTTAAGTGTCCGTGGAATGACAGGAAACCCTTCTTTGGTTGAAATTTTGGACGGTGCCTTTCTCATCATTCTTTTCATTTGATTGTCCTTGCATATTGGGTTGGGTGTTTTCTTCTTGATATCCTACTTGGTTTGTCTCTGTTTACACACATTATAGTTTTTATATCAAGTTGTTGTTCATTCCTTTCATTTTCATTCTTTTATATTGAAAATACAAAAATATTAGGCATTTTACATTGTTGGCATTTGATCTTTTGAGTCCTTATCATTTAGCTTAGTGCATGTAAAGAAAGATTGCATCTCATTTGGAATTGCAGAACTAAATTGAGAATTGCATTTTGAAAATTATATCATTTATTGGGAATTGAAGTTAGGACTTTTCATTGTATTCATATTCATTTATTTTACTTATTGAGTCATAAAATCACTAGTTTCACAACTGCACCTTTTTGAGTAAGCAATGCCACTAAAAGTAACACTATAATTTAAAATTGATTAATAACGATTTTAGTTTTCTAGGGTACACAAACCAACTTAGGATTTAGAGCCTTGGAATAGGATTTTGTGAGTAAAATTCTCCAAGGCTATTAAATCAACATATGTGTCTGACTAAGGGAGTGGAGAAATCCATTTTATAATCAGTAATATCAAGAGGCTCCGCTTACACCGGAGTTAAGCATAAGGTCGCATGAGGTTGGTTGAAGTCATATCCTCATGATACCTTCTTAGCGTCATATATATTTCTGGGGATCTATTCATATATGGGGATCTTTCTAGTACCCTTACCTCTGTGGGAGGCAGTGCTTTCGAGGTTTTAGGCTTTGTTACCCTACCCATACGATGGACCTGAATTATGATTGTTCACCTGTGCATCAGTTATATCGTGGTTTCTTAGTTTCTTGACATAGGTACCACATAAGTTATTTGCAGGGGTTATTCTGCAAGTACCCTGGGTTAGATAAGGGTCAGACAACACACAAACTTTATGGAGGATTACCTCTCCGAGGGGATATGACCAACTAGTTGTTAATCCCGTGAGGGCCCTTATAATTGATTACAATACCTCTGATATTTAGCAGAGGAGTCTCATGCCCCTCTTTGGAGAGGCATACCTACTTTAGAGAGGGAGGCCCCTTTCAACCACTTTATCTTATTTGTGTGCATATTGGTCGTTTGATTATTTTTGGTGTGCTCTTTGATTACTAGTTGGCCTTAGGATTTGTTTTTTATATCACGAGTCTTGAGTCATTGTGGAGCCAGAACAACTTCCCTGCAAGTCTCTCCGCTTGTTACAGTTACCACCGCATTTTTAGTCTTTTCATTCTAAAAGGCATAAGTTATCAAACGTGGTACACATACCTCCACTTATCAGAATTGTGGTCATACAAGGATGAGTATTGAATTGAGTCAGCAAGATAATGGGAGTCCTTTGACTCCCTTACCTACTATAGTCAATGGTACCCCTTCAACACCGTCAACCACAATGGTTGTAGTGCTAGAGGTGCCTATCATCACTTTTGCCTATCCTATAGTGAATACTCAACCTATAGCCATGAACCCTTTTGGGTCTCTTTGTCACTCACTAGGCTATAATGTTCATTCCATCCCTATGGCCTCTAGTCCTTTTTCCTATGGTATGTCAAACTTCACATTACAGTTTTCAACCTCCATCCCAGCAGTTGGCACAAATACTAGAATTGGACTTGGGGGCACAACTCCTCCACATACTCCATTCTTGTTTGGTGGTACTCAGGTCCCGCAAATGACTCCTACCATGGGAGGCTTTCCTCTTTTTAACCCCGAGTCTAATCATGTTGCTTCTCGATGGAATAACCAACCTAGAAGACAAGATACCACTCACATTTCGTCCTTTACACCCACCTCCTCTGTATTGATTCCGAACAACACATTTGGCATGAAGAATCCACCTTTATCCTCTAGATTCACACCTGAGGGAGGTCATCTTCATACCTTGGGAAACCCCCAATTTGAATCCACTCCGAATGGGGGAAGTTTTTACAATCCTCGTCAAAACATTCCTACTAGAATGGTGCCCAACCAATCCCTCATGAATCAATCCAGAGGAGGCTCTTACAATCCCAGACAAGGCCATGGTGTTTTTGGCCCTTGACTAGGTCATGAGGAAACGTTGGTCATGCTTAACCACTTTTGGGACTTCGACAAGCTAGTCGAAGACTGAGTGCCTAGGCGAAGCGAAGATCATGGGATCTCACCCGCTTTTGTGAGATTTTAGGGTTTTAGGGTTTATGTAATGGGTATGGTATTTCATCCCATGGGTCTTACCCATGTTTAGGACCCTTTTGTAATGTATAAATAAGTATCAAGGCAATGTAAGAAAGAGACCTAGTAATTACTAGTCATTGATCAACTTAGTGCATGGCTAGTTGGCTTTGTGGACGAACATGTTAAGGTTTGCAGAGATAAGTATGAGTGCTTTGTAAGTGCTTTGTACATAAACTGTGTAGAGGCTCTGTGCTTGGACCTAACTCGGGGAAGGAGGATCTGGCGAGGTGCACGCAGATCTCCTGTCCTATGCAGAGTTGGAGTTGTGGCTTGGTGCATGTAAGAAGATTGGAAGAGACTAATAAGAGAGAAGAATCTTGGTGGATGTAGCCCAACACTGGGGTGAACCATGTATATCATGTGTTGATGTGCTATGTGTTATGGTGTTCATGTTTTTTATGTATTTACTTGCTTAGTGTAATGATCTTGATGTATAATAGGTAGATCCATTGATGATTAGTGCTTTATACATGAATGAATGTTAGATATGCTCTAATGCTATGTGCTAAATGATTAGATGTGCTTAGATTCTGAGTAATACTGTGTTGTTCTGTAGCAAGGGTTTAACCTGCGATGAATAAGGGTTAAAAGACTAATGAATGTTAATTTCTAAGTACTTTGTTAAGTATTGTGATCACAGATCTGCGTCCCAACTAGGTTGCAGACACCTGAGTCCTGCAACCCCCCTACCTCTACCTCGAGTGAGACTTCATTTTCTTCACAGGTGTTTCCAAAAGGGTTGGTAGTTAGGGTTTTGTTGGTGCATTGTTGAAGCGTTGAACCCTGGGTATGCCCCTATGCCAACAAATGGTTCCAGGACGTGAAACTGTGATTGTTGGGAACTGAAGAAAATATAAAGCTATGTACACAAATATGTTGATATAGTGTGCAGTATTCTACTTGATTTGTGACTTTTTGTGCTAAGAAGGGAATCAGATCTGAAGAAAAGAGGTAAGATCTTAAATCTTTGTGCTCTGGTAAAGGTAAGATTAGTGGAATTTTTTCTTTCGAAAGAATGGATCTAGGTATGTTTGATAGATTTTGTCCTAATCTGAAAACTAGGGCACAACTATAAGAGAGAAGATTTTATATGAATGGATCTGATAGAAATAATGAAGGATATGTTATTCCTATGCATAGGAAGAATTTTTGGACTAACAAGTCGATGCAGGATCCTAGAAAGAATCTTTTGCAGATTCATCACTGTGATCCCAGTGCACAGTACAAGAAAGGTTGAGGATCGTTTAAGAGAAAGAGAGGATTGACTCTTTGTTATAGTTGCAGAAGAGAGGGACATCTTGCTAAGGAATGCCCTGGTACAGGTCCTATTTGTCTTTTCTATAAAGTTGTTGGTGATGAGGTTTTGTATTTTCCTAGAATGATTGCTAAAGTTGAAAAGATGAATATGAGACAAGAAAACCATGAAGAAGGTCAAGAGACTAAGGATATGCTAGAACACCAGAAAGACTCAAACACTATATTATTGCAAATGAAATAAACCCTAAGTGATCCTAGAGACATATGTTTACCAAAGATCTTAAAAGAGAAGGAGTGCATAGAAATAAGAATAGGAGACTTCGACATAGACTGTGTTCTAGATGAGGAAACACAGGTGAATATCATGACAGAAAGTACTAGGGAAATTTTGGGAAAGCCTGTTATGATTCCTTCATTTGGAGGAATAGGATTGTTTAAAGGAAATATGATAACCCTATGTGGAAAACTTACTCATGTACCTATGGTTGCTCATGGAGCAACGATGGAAGAATAATTTGAGGTCATTAAGTTTGTTGAGAACATCACTCCTTTTGCACTTTTGTTAGGAAGGACCTGGATTGAGAAAGATCAGATCCGAAGGAAAGAAGAAGAGGAAGCTATAGAACAGAAAAAAAAAGAATTAAGGGATTTCATGGTTAGGAGAATAGCGTGCTTAATAGAATAACAGGAGGCCAAGTCGAAGAAACTAAGGGCTAAAGAACTAGCTATCGAGGTTGAAAGACCACAAGAAGGCTTAAAGAACCTTTCCATGCATGAGAGAAAAGAACCAACCCCTGAAGTAATAAGAGAAGAGGCATTCCACTTAAACCCTGTGAATGACCCTTAACAATGCAAAGTTACTATGTTAAGAGAAGATAAGAATAAAAATGGAAAGAGGGATCCAACAACTCAGAACACAAGAAAGAATGCTAGAAATCTCAGCAAAAAGAAATAAAAGCTAGAAAAATTGCACAAGGTTCCAAAGAAGACTTCGCAGAAAGCAGGCTTGCAGGACTTGAACCTCGTCACAATAGCAGAACAATGCAGACTAGCATTTCACCACGGTGAAGCAATATGACCGTTGGAGGCGTATTGAGACCTGAGAGCATTTATGTCATGTTGTGCTTATTGAGACCTCACCACATGTTTTTATTACCTTGAGCACCTATTCGCCTATCCGATCATTTGAGCACGAGTGTGTATGTAAGGCGAACGTAGAGAAATAGAGAAGTCCATAGAATAAATCTTGATCGACCTTATGGCTGAGAAGGTCATGTCCGCAGGACTACAGGCCTCATCGACGGGAGGATTGCAAGCACCCCCCTCGACTGCATGACGATCCAGTCGATCTGGGCCATCCTGAACCATGATGGAGAAGAGAAGCAAGCACCGAGGTGACCTGGAGAATGTGAAGCTCATCCTGTTGGTATTGCCCAACTACATCTCACCTCTAGCTGGCATGGTTAGTGGTGACAGTGTTCCAAGAGATTTTAAGTACACCCTCATCACTACGTACCTCCCGAAGGGGATACGCGCAATGGGAACACAGCTAGGACTTATCTCTGACCTTAAGATCAGTGATTTTAACCTAGGAGACAAGAAGAATTATGTGTTGCTCAAATTTCATAAGTACTTGAAAAAGACAATCGGGAAGAACCTGAAGATAGTCCCCCAACCATGGACTAAGGAGATCATGAGATCCACCATCCTCAACGTCATGAAGATACCCAACTTCGGCAGACATCATGAGTTTAATGCATGTGTTAAACTCCTTCTATTGTGCTACCATGGAGGTTATCTATGGTTAGACAAGCGCGTGACTATGGATCTAATGTTGATCCACATGATCATTAGATTAAGCATGGAGGGACCGAACCCTTAGAAATTATACCCAGGGAAGGTTGCAGATCGCACCCTAGAGAAACGAATTAAGGACACCTATGGTGATTTGGAGAAGGGGAAGTGAGGCTACAAGGTAGCCTCCATCCAAGATGGCACAATGCACCTAGCTTTCCAATTGATCACTAGTAATCTCATCAGGAAGAACAGACCAACGCAAGTCACGGGGTTTGTCACAACCTTGTAGGATAGTGCATTCAAGGGATGTAGATGAACTGGGCAAGCTACCTCGTCAACCAGTTGGAGTAGGATTGTCGTGAAACGCAGAACCAGGGCTACGAGTTTCACTTCAGCTGGTTTTTTATTCTCATTTCCTTTGTCACTTGGGCGATGCCAGAGGGAGTGACCTTCCCTGAAGTCAAGTCATCTAAACCACTGGTCATGAGGTTCACCACCCTATGGTATTCAAGTGATATGGTGAAGCAGTTTCAATCGAACGGTGTCTTCCACATGTACTACTTACAACTCACGCGAGCCATCGATTCATTCCCCCAAATGACTCTGAATACCTTGCATACTTATAGGCCAATAGAAAAGTTTCACGTAGAAAGGCACTTCATTTACATCACTGCACGCAGAGACGAAAGCAAGGACGAGATGCAGTCATATTACAAATTAACCGATGAAGACATGAAGGAGATAACCAAGGAATGGCCGACTGAATTCCTTATACCAATCGAACAGAAAGAGCTCTCCAACCCCGATATCATCGGAAGTCCTATGGTTACCCAAGAAGAATATGATGGACTGAGCAACACAAAGAAGAAGCCGAAGAAGGAAGAGGTGTAGGACATAAACAACACATCAGAGGAAACTGCATCTAATTCACCTGGAGGAGGAGGAAACAATGAAGGAAACCAGGAAGAGGAAGTGGAAGAAGACAAGTAGGAAAAGGGAAAAGTGACACCGCCTAAGGATCCCATTACAGAAATCGAGACATCAAAGAAAATAAAGTTTTCACTGAAGAAACATTAAATTCAAAAGAAGTCAGGAGCCAACAAACTGCAGTCGTAGACTAT
This sequence comes from Picea engelmannii, assembly GCA_009831015.1. Classification (NCBI taxonomy): domain Eukaryota; kingdom Viridiplantae; phylum Streptophyta; class Pinopsida; order Pinales; family Pinaceae; genus Picea; species Picea engelmannii. The sequence continues at coordinate 395,598 of ML776798.1, forward strand.
GCTCATAGTGGATGACATTAACCTCATCATTGCAGCTATAGCAGACACTTCAGAGGATATTTTGCAACAAGATGAAGCCAAGCAGGAAACAATGTATGACAAGATCTAGGCAGAGCTAAAATGGGTACAACAAGCCCTCTATTCAAGTCATGCAGTGTCGACTACTCCGTCGTCATCAGAAGGTGCAGAATTGGGGGATGAGCCCACCCAATTGTGAAGGATAGCAGATGTTGCAGAGGCTCACCTTCGACAAGTGCAGGAAAAAAATGAGTAGGCCACAAAGGCCTTGAAGCAAGCAAAGGAGTAAACCCTATAGAAACTTCAGGTTGTGAAGCAAGAGAAAGATGACCTCCGAGCGAAGTTTGAAGAGGATAGAGAGTAGATCCAGAGAGAAAATGACCAGTTATTCGCAGAGCAGACTACAGTCAAGGAGGAAGTGGCTAGAGAACTTCGCTCTATGCTGGGATTAGCCCAAATGGAAGAGGAGACAACTGAGATCCAAGTGGGAAATATTGTTGAATCCATTCAGTAGATTCAAGCGAGAGTAACAGAGCTAGAACTGCAAGCAGTTCCGAGCACAATGCAGGAAGTGATAGATTAGAGGGAAGAAACTACCAGGAGCGCAATAGAAAGAATCAGGGCATTGGATACAGAATGAAAGCATCTTAGTAACCAAAGTAAAAATACCTATGAGCACCTTGCAGAAGACCCGGAGCTGAAAATATTGGAGGCATGGCTCCAGGAGGTGAAGAACTAGGCATCGACGATGCAAGCATAGTTGAAGCTTCTTACCATCGTGGAGAAGATGAAAAGGTCACAGGAGCAGTGCGTAGTTCAACAACAAGTCAATACCACTCAAAGTAGACTCATGGAAGTCACCCAACAACTCCAACCAGTGCAGGATGAAGCCTGCACCCTCTTTGAAGAGATCGAGGGACAAGGCGCACAGTTGGAACAAGTGGTCACCACTATGGAACAATGCTTGGAAGGGTTTGTCACCGAGAAAATAATTCAGGAGTTCGACGAGCAGGAGGCTCTAGTGAAGCAGAAAGTTGAGGTAGCTCACGCCAAGCTCAAGGTCTTTGAAGTAGAGTTTCCCAGATCAAAGTGACTTGGGACGAGTCGTGGGTGAGTGTTGGGTGCATGTTGGCCCTTAACAAGGTCATGAGGAAACTTTGGTCATGCTTGACCACTTTTGGGACTTCGATAGGGTGGTCGAAGATGAAGCGCCCAAGCGAAGCAAAGATCATGAGATCTCACCCCCTTTTATGGGATTTTTGGGCTTTAGGGTTTATGTAATGGGTATGGTATGTCGGCCCATGGGTCTTACCCATGATTAGGCCCTTTTTGTAATATATAAATAAATAGCTAGGCAATGTAAGAAAGAGACCTAGTAATTACTAGTCATTGATCGGCTTAGTTTATGGCTAGTTGGCTTTGTGCACAAATGTGTTAAGGTTTGTAGAGCTAAGTACGAGTGCTTTGTAAGTGCTTTGTGCATAGACTGTGTAGAGGCTTTCTGCTTGGACCTAACTCGGGGAAGGATAATCTAGCGAGGTGCACATAGATCTCCTGTCCTATGCGGAGTTTGCATTGTGGCTTGGTGCATGTAAGAAGATTGGAAGAGACTAATAAGAAGAGAAGAATATTGGTGGATGTATCCCCACACTGGGGTGAACCACGTATATCCTGTGTTGATGTGCTTGTTTTATGGTGTTCATGTGGTTTATGTATTTACTTGCTTAGTGTAATGATCTTGATGTATAATAGTTAAATCCATTGATGCTTAGTGCTTTATACATGAATGAATGTTAGATATGCTCTGATGCTATGTGTTAAATGATTATATGTGCTTAGATATTGAGTAATAATACATTTTTATGTAGCAAGGGTTTAACCTGCGATGTGAATAATGGTTAAAAGACTAATGAATGTTAATTTCTAAGTACTCTGTTAAGTATTGTGATCACATATATGTGTCCCAGCTAGGTTTCAGACACCTTAGTCTTGCAACCCCCTCTGCCTCTACCTTGGGTGAGACTTCATCTGCTTCACAGGTGTTGCCGAAAGGGCTAGCAGTTAGGGTTTTTTTGGTGCGTTGTTGAAGCGTTGAACCCTGGGTCTTCCCCTTTGCCAACAGGTGCTTACCAAAACCCTAGATAGGTTGTAATTCCCCAACTACAATATTTCGAGGGAGCTTGGGGCTAGATGTTGCAACCTCGTCTCCCTTTTATGTCCACGCTCAATCTTCTAGACTTGTCTAAGTTAATGAATGACCCCATGTTTCATGATCCGACATGGACCCTTGTCCCCACTAAGATTCCTTCGGATATTCCAAAATTCGAGGGTAGAATTGGTGAGGTTCATGGTGATCACGTTACCACTTTTCACCTTTGGTGATCTTTGAATTCCCTTAATGACAATTCTATTCAGTTAATATTGTTTCAACGCACCCTCACGAGGGTTTCCGCGAAATGGTATATCGAGCTACCTAGGGGGCATACAAAACTTTTAATCAATTGGTTTTATTCTTCCTCAACGACTTCCAATTGTCAGTTCGTTACAATGCTGGCATCGAACTTCTGTTGACCTTTCATCAAGACAAGGCCACCTATATCTCGTATCACATCCAAGAGTGGCGTAGATGAAAGAGGTTGATCAAGGCCTACATACCCCCAAAATTCTTGCTAGAGTGGTTCCTTAAATCTCTCCTACCTTATATTTCAAAGGATGTTTCTACATCCGGGGTTACATCTGAGGAAGAAGTGATTTTTAAAGCCCAACAGTTAGATATTATATATGCTCAGTCTGGGATGGTATACAAGATTCTTCCAGATGCACTGAGGTCAAACTATGACCCTAGACAAAAGCTTAGGCCTCGTGATTATGGCATTGTAGGCCCCGTTAATGTGAAGTCTGTAGAATCGGTGACAAGCCATTTGAAATACTTGTCTCTAAACTAGTCTATAGGAGGGCCATCTTTGTTTGTGTCCTCCAATCCCACTCAGTAAACAGATGTACATTCTATACAATCGTTGACCAAATCGAATGGTAACCAGAAACGAGGAGGGAATAAGAAGAAAGGACGTAATAATAATCGTAAGGGTGGGAAGAATAATAACAAACCCAAGGACAATGGTAACAATGAAAAGACGAATAATAATGTTGGTGAGGGAAAGAAACAAAGGTGGAAGGTGAAGTTTCCCTATAAGATTTGTACAGACGATCACCTTACCCATTTATGCCCCAAACTTTTAGAAGTTCTGAGGCTTTTATCTATACTGCCCACCGTGATGACTAAACCTTTTCCACATAACCAACACATGGCCTCAAGCTCCTCAAATGTTGGAAATGTGGTGAGTGGGAGTCAAAACCCACCAACACAAGACAGTGACCGTTTATGCATCAATATGGTTAAATATGAGGTTAATGTAGCCACTCGGTCTCGTGATTACAGTTCTCCACAAACTATACCTGGTCTAGAGTCTCCCCCTCCTCCGGAGATGCCCTTATAGATAGAAAAACTAGAGCCCCCACCTCGTATTCAGAAATGAGTACTCAAGTGATCTACCAATAATCCTAATGCTAGAGCCACCCATAATTACTCTATTGTTGAGGACCTGGATCAAACCCCTTGTGCGATGTTGGCTCTGGAGGTACTCCAGACGTGTCCTTCATAGAGGAATGCCTTGCTATATGTGTTAGGATCTCTATATCCTTGTGGCTCGAAAGTTATCAAGTTTGATGTCACAGATGTGAAGCCTCGCTTGCTTTACCATGTGGCATTCCAAATCCACATGGGTTACTCGAAGTATGCCATCAAGCATAATGTTTTTGATGAAAGTGTTGCAACATGTGTGATTTCCCTAGTCTGTTGGAAAGCCCTCAGCTCTCCGACCCTTTCTCAGTGTCCAACCATGTTGACTACTTTTGACGGTTGATCATTCTGCCCTCACGGTATTCTTCCTACCTTTCTAGTCCAGTTACGTGGCAAGATGGTAGAGGTGGATGTTGAGGTGGTTGATGCGTCACTCGACTGTAACTTGTTACTAGGACACAATTGGACTTACGCAATGACTACAATCATATCGTTCATTTTCCATACTCTTTATTTTCCTCACAATGGGAATATCGTGATGATCAACCAGTTTTCCTTTGTGTATGATAGCCCCAATGCATCTATTAGACTGTTGATCCCCGTAATCGACAATTCCCAGCTGAAAAATAAGAATTTTGTTCCTTTTCGCACCTCCTATGTTAATGATCCTTGGACCCTACCTTCCTCTATGATATCTTATAAAGGTCAGTTACATTCTAGAATGGCCATGCCACTATCAGTAGTAGAGATTTTGTATCAAGTTGTTCTTGACTCTTCCGTCGATCTGGATCTTGTTACCTCGCAGACAGACGAGGAGGATCTTGTTCTGGATCCCGTGTGGGCCACTTCATCATCTTGTTCACATGACTTCCTCAATAAGAATTTTCCTTTGGATGAGGCTATCATCGAGGCCATGAATGGTTCTAACAGGCCCTGGGATTTTATGCATCATCGCTCTTATTTCCTCCTAGAGCTTGCTAGAATCGAGCAAGATGATTTTAGATCTACTTTGAGCAAGATAGTCATTCACGCCATAGTTCCACTAGATACGTGAAACATTTATGCCAAAGGAAACATGGAGAGTATTTCTCCTATCGTCACGATCGATATCTCTCGTACCCCTGGAAAGATTGAAAATGTATACATCGGTGCAGATTGTTCCCCAGAATAAATCTTGATCTACACCGAACTATTCAAGGAATTCTGAGATGTATTCACTTGGTCATATGAAGAGATGCCAAGAATCAACCCTCAAATTGTCGAACATGAGATTAAAACTTACCCAGACGCTAAGTTTGTTCGACAATGTCTTAGAGCTTTCAATCCCTAGAAGGCCCCTGCTACTAAGGTAGAGGTAGAAAAATTTCTTAATGCGAGCCTTATCTACCTAGTTCCCTTCACTGAGTGGGTATCTAATCTCGTCCCTGTGAATTAAAAGTAAGGAACCATCTACGTATGCATGGATTTTCATGACCTGAACAAATATTATCCTAAAGACAACTTATCGACACCCTTCATCGATCATATTCTTGACAAGTGTGCACAAAGTGAATTTTTTTCTTTCATGGATGGATTTTCAGGGTATAACCAAATTCAGATTAAAATCGAGGACCAACATAAGATGACATTTATTTTCCCTCGGGGTAATTTTGCATACCGAAAGATGCATTTCGGCCTTAAAAACACTGGAGCATCCTTCCAATGTGCTATGACCTTCACATTTCATGATCTCAAGCATATAGTCGAATCCTATCTCGATGATCTTGTTGCTCACTCTCGTAAGAGAGTGGATCACCCTAAGCACCTTTAGCTAGTCTTTAAAATATGTCGCCATTATCGCAGCCGGTCGAACCCTCATAAATGCATATTTTGCATTAGGTCAGGTAGTCTTCTAGGATTTTTAATCTCTGAGACTCAGATCATGGTAGATCCGTTAAAGGTTGAGACAATACTTTGATTTCCTCCCCCACGCACTATTTTCCAACTTTAATGTTTATAGGGGAGAGATAACTTTTTACATCAGTTTATAGTAAACTGTGTCAATATTACTAAGGGTTTCATGCATCTCTTGAAGAAGGACACTCCTTTTATCTGGGATGAACAAGAAGAAATCTTTCGATGCTTTGAAGAAATCCTTGGTATCGACGCCTCGGCTGAAGTCTCCAGACTACAATAGAGATTAATTGCTCTATGTCTTTGTGTCTGAAGATATGATTGATATGGTGTTGTTTAATGAGGATGATGAGCTCTGTGAGCACGTCATTTACTATCTTATTCAAAACTTAGTTGACCATGAACTCAAATATTCTCATGTTGAAAAGCTAGCTTTGGTTGTCATTCACGCTATCCAATGATTACGACATTATGTATTGCTTTGAAAAATTATTTTGGTTGTTGATGTCAATCCATTTCAATACATCCTTACAAGGCGTATCATAGGGGGAAAGTACAATAAATGGATTGTCATTATACAAGATTTTGATCTCGATTTCCCTTCTATGAAGTCCAAAAAATAATTATTTTTTGCAGATTTAATATTTGACTTCCATCGATTAGACGAGGATGTTATTTATGTTGATTCATTTGTGGATGAACACATTTTCCTTGTCTCATCGTCTGACCCCTGGTATGGAGATATTGTCCTCTATATCTAAACTTTGAATTTCCCTCGACATCTCTCACGAGATGATCAGCGATGTACATGATACCAAGCTAAGAACTACCTTATCATCAACGACACTTTGTATCGTCGAGGAGTATACAATATCATGCATCATTGTTTAACTCACGAAGAAGTTGAGTCTGCTCTAAATGACTACCACAGTGGGGCTTGTGGTGGTCATCTATCTGGGCTTGCGACAACCTAGAAAATTTTGTGAGCTGGTTATTTTTGGCCATATATATTTAAAGATTGTGTCGAAGCAGTTAAAAAGTGTTACCCCTTATAGGTGTTCACTCGAAAAATCCACTCACATCCAACCCCTCTCCATCCATTCATTATCGTTAGTTCCTTCAACAAGTGGGGGATGGACTTTGGGGATTGTGAACCAACCTCAGTTGGGGGACATAAACACATTATCGTGGTCATAGACTACTTTACTAAGTGGGATGAGGCCATGCCTACAGTTAATCTGATGGGAAGACTGCCACCTTCTTCGTATTCAATCAAATTATATCCAGGTTTGGAATCCTGAGTGAGATTGTCATTGATCATGGCAGTCATTTTCAGAATGAAATGATGGAAGAACTAGCATCTAAACTAGGGTTGAAGCATGGTCATTCTTCCCCTTAATACCCCCATAAAAATTGACAAGTAAAGGATGTGAACAAGTCTCTCAAGACCATTTTGCAAAAAACTGTCAGCCAGAGAAAATCTAACTGACATATCATGTTGTATCCATCACTTTGGACACACCAAACCTTGATCAAGAATTCCACTGGTTTTTCTCCTTTCTAGTTAGTACATGGTGTGGAGTCGATCTTACCTATTGAGTGTGATATCCCTTCTCTTAGATTGGCAATTGTGCTCTTACCTAACACTTCTTATATTGAACAGTGCCTCGTGCACCTAGAGAGTCTAGATGAGCAGTGTCAAGATGCCTCTATGATGATTGAAGAAAATAAAAGATGTGTCAAGGTCCAATACAATAAATCTATCTATCCTCGGTTGTACATTGAGGGTGACTTGGTCCTTCTATATGATCAAGCCAAAGAACCACTGGAGGCGGGCAAGTTCAAATCCATGTGGCACGGTCCCTATATCGTGTGACGTGTCTTAGAAAAAGGACCATGTGAATTAGAAGATTATGAAGGGAACATGTTGGTTGAGCCTGGAAATGGGCTCTATTTGAAAAAATATTACGCCTGAGCCCCAATATTGGGCGTAACTCTTTTTTATACTAATGTAATTTTGTGTATATATATTTTCCCTTTATTTTTATCTTCATATTTCTTGTTGAGTTTTCCCTTGGTTGGTAGATGTCAACGGAGTCTTCGGTCTACTTAGGATTCACAAACGAGGCCAGTCATCAAACATGGAACTTGGCTTCCACGACTTGGGTTGTTTACTCACTTAAGGTTCTACAGGTGTATTCAGGTGGTGTATGCCTAAGGCCATCCACGAATAATGTGGCTGAATATAATGTCATTATATAAATTTTGCGTGATGCCATTTCACATAGTATTCACTCTTTAGAGGTTCGCCTGGACTCCCAGTTAGTAGTATGTCATTTGAATGACATTGACCATGTGGGTGACCCTACTCTACTCCGACGATTCCTATGGATATGATTTTTGGAATGACATTTTGATTTTATTACTTATCATCACATACCTAGAAGTTTTAATTACGTATCTAATGCATATGCTAATTTTGTTTTAGATTGGCATTTGTCACATAACTAAAGAAAAGAAAACATTTTCATCAATGTACACATTGTAACGTAAGTTAAGTTGAAGAACCATGTTTTTATATATATTTCAAAAAATATGATGTTTATAATAAAAAAATTGGGGCTAACACCCTCAATATACATATACAACCGATCACACAATAGTCATGACATCTACGCATGTGGCGTCGGATGAGTATCATGATAGCAGACTACAATGTTTGCGAGACACCAAAAGAGTTGTACCCAAGAATGGATCCCACCCACCACCTGTCATTGCATAGCCTCTAGTAGATCCTCCACCTAAACCATAGGAATCATTTGCATCAAATGAGACAATTTTCTCTACACGTTTTGAAGGACTTTCTCTACGTCCCTTTCGCTGCCTCGTCTCCCCAGTGCCTCCAACGATGTCATGGAAGTCCATCTGGTCATTGTGGACCTACGTTTGTGTCACATACATGTTTAATTAGAACTTAACATCATTCAAAAATAGTTTTGTTTTCCTATAAAAAAATACAAAAAAATGAAATATTTAAAAAAATTTGACATAGCTATGTCTCCGTAGGCGTACCCTGGTGATAATGGCATGTTAGGATCTCCTTTGAAGTCAATCCTTACATAAGCGTAGTCATCCAGAGCTATCACCTATTATCTCCAATAGAAGAAGAAGTCAGCATTGTAGTGTGTTGGCACCCTATCTCTCTCCTGTCACCTCATCGCCTCGGTCCACTGTACCATGGTTGGATCATGAGGTCCACGCAGAATAATCTCAACTCTAGGTCCCAAGCCTAGAACCTGCTCAAAGAAAAAACTACAAAGGATAGAAGCAGACCTGAAGTTTCTCTTACTACCATGTTTTCATTATGTCAACTGGCTCTTCATGTTGGCCAACAATGAGGTGCATCAGTCGTACACCATGGGTCTCAAGCACTCCACTGAGTAGAACATAAGTGGCCTCGATGCCTGGTGCAAATAGGTTGATCATGTGATCTGTATCAAAACGAGGACAACAATCTTGAGACTTAGATTGTTTATCACTCTAATGGGGAGTTGGCTCCCTACCTTCTCGGTCCTTGCAATGCAATGAGCGACTATGTATTCCTCGATTTTCATGCCACTCTCAGATCCTTGAGATTTGAGGTTGACCACCTCACCTCAATGTGAAAATCCCTTCAAGAAATAGATGTCCTCGACTTCAATCCTTAATGGTTGTCCATCAAGGTTGAAACTCTCACTATCTGGATCCCAGTAATCCACAAGAAACTGTAGAAATCTCACTTGGGCCCTCATACCTTTGAGTGGGAAAACCTTATATAGCCCACATATTTTTAAGGCCATTTGGGCCCCTGGATCTCTCTCCACTGCAACATCCACCGCCTCGTGTTCTCTTTCTCTCCACTCTAGCACCATCCTATAAGATTCAAACCCTTTTTTGAGTTAGAAACCTCTAAAAAACATTATCCACAGACATATACTCAAGTTGTAGTGTACACAGTCACATATAGGGTTGTTTATATAGTGGTTGTTTTTTGAACAACCACGTATAAGCATGTGTATACGCGACCCAATAAATTATAGCCTGCGTACACCTAAGCTTTCAAATTGCGCCCTAAATAACTTAAAAACTTGAACCTAATTATAAAATGTAATCCACTAAAAAGAAAGAGAAGAGCAAGATGAGTTACCTGGTCCAGATGGTCATTGATTCCATCGGTCATAGCTCCCGCAATCACTAGTTGAAGTTTGGAGGCAATTTGGTCCAAAATCCACTATTTGGGTAAAAAATACAAATGGTATAGTAAATTTGGTTTTTTTTACTATTTATAGCAAATGTTTACCCACTTTTCATAGTTATATCCAATATTTTTGCCTAATGGACTAATATGACAGTGGATGGAGTTGGTTTTTGTAGTTTAATCCAAGGATTCTAGTGGTTTTCAATGCCATTACGCCCGTTCGTAACTTTGGACATGTATTTTCATTACACGACATATAGGATAGGTATCCAATCCATGATGCACACTAGCATCGTCCTATGACTGTCGTTCATATGCCTTAGGTATGAACCCATTTTACAATGACACATAACCTTCTATTTGCAACTACAAGTATCATTATCAAATGGTAGAGACTTACCAAACATGGGTACCCTAGTTAGATCCTCTTCTTTATTTGCTGCCCGTGCATATATTTTTCTCTGTAGGACCGAGAGTCCCTTATAGATAATACATGACTTTATGTTGAACCTCATTTCTTACTCTTAAACATGTTGACCTATACCCAGAGGACTCCCAAGCGAGTTTGATTTAAGCTCTTTTCCGACTAATTTCAAAAAGTGAAAATATTGTCGAGTGAAATTGTCTCTTTCACACTCATAAATTGGATTTGAAAGGATGTCTATTTGGTGAAATTTTATCCCTTTTTCAAACCAATTAGACTAAGATTACGAAAAAGAACATTTTTTGGCCTTAAGTTGCAATTGCATCTCATTCTCTTGCTTGCAGTATTGAGCGTATTTTCGGTTCTCGTTTTTTCTTTATAAGCCTTTTGCCTCAACAGTTTGCATCATCAACCAAGAAAAACCTTGTTTATATCCTTTGCATCTTGACACCCTATACCCAGGAGGAAACATTCCCCTGAGTTTCCATCTCCCACATGCACCTCCTTGCATTGAGCATAGGTAAGTTCCACTGTTGGAACTAGTTTTTCTTACTTGCGACACTGGTTTCCTCCTTTGTATCATAGCATTCATTTGGCTATGAAAAAACAAAAAAATATAGGGGGGAAGGCAATATTATCTTATATTGGCAACAATCGTGTCTCCTTTGAACATAGCACAAATTTTTTGAGTCCACTTTTCATCAAAAATTTTGATTAAGAATGACCTTAGGAAGTTGAGCTCATTATAGAGAGTTTACTTCCTCGATTGGTTACTCTTCAAGTCCCTATGAAGAGTTTGATTGATGCCTCCTGTGTCTCAAAGTTTCATCATTGAGTCTATGCTGCCAGATTCTTCCATATGTCTCATGCTCTTGTTCAAAGGATGACTATCAACATGTGTCGGCCATTCCTCAGAACTCTTGACTCTTCATGTCGGCCATTCCTCAGAACTCTTGAATCTTCATGTTGGCGATACCCTCAGTGTGTCTCGGAATCACATGAATATTTAGTCCTATTGCACACCCTGGTCCTACTTTCCTCATTAGTAGGTAACATTGAACCCAACAATCAACATTTCATCTTTGGTCGCTAACTGGGTGGTTTCCCTTGTGTTCGAAGGCAAGACATCTATTCACACATTGGGATTCATGCAGTGTCTTGGATTCCATTATCCCTATTGGTGTTTTCCTCATCTTTGTCAACAGTTTTCCTTATTGGCTGCTATTTAGAGGGTATTTTTCATGTACCACTTGTGTCTGGCACATGCAAAAGACACATAGGGTCATTGGTTAGTGAACATGTTCTTCATATGATTTCCTCCAAATCATCAAGCTATTTATTTATCCCTCGTGTTGAATGATTAGAGATTCCTTAATGCTCTCCTTTCAGCGGGTCTCCTTCCATTGACTTCAGCTCACCTATTTTGGAGACGAGACCTAGAGTCTTATGAGTACCTAGAGGCTTACAGTCATTAGTGGAAGGTTCTCTCACCATTGACAGTTGGGAATACATCAATGTCTCCTGATCGATGGATTCTTCAAGTGTTCGACCCCGACATCTCTATTCACACTTGTAAGAATGTACTTGATTCCTTGATACCTAATTTCATTATCGATAGGTTGTCTCATGTTTGTTAACGATATACCTCAAAGACCGGTAATCAAATGAAGTCTCATTGTGTTCGACCTCAACTCCTTTATTCACACGATGTATACTTGCACCTTTGGTAGATTGTGTAGAAGACTTGAAGACATCATTTTATAGTCGAAGATTTTTTGAGCTATTTCTACCTTTCATTGGACCAGTACCTATGTGACTTCAATGATCATGGGAAATCAGAGTGTACTCCATTGTATACATATATCTTCAGATTAATTTTTAGACTGGTTTTACTGGGCCTTCTTCGTGACTATGAAAGCCTTTGGCATGTAGCCACCTTTGTATTGGTTATTCATGGCCATGGACAATTGTTTGGTATATTCTCACATGGATTTGTAGTGTAATTCAAATTGGCAACCATGTGTGAAAATTCAGTAAAAATTGTAATGAGCAACTAGTTCTTCCAGTTGGGTCCCCATTACTCCACTTCTAGGTATTATAATGTCTTTCATCCATCGCAGATACTCCTCTGACCCCACACATTAGGGGGCATTTGTTATAGAAATATTTTCCTCACCCTATGCAAACTTGTACATAAGTCCTTTTTCCATTTCCCTATGTAGACTTGAAGTCCCTTTTTGCAAATCCCAAAGCTAAAAAAATTATGTTTCCACATATACGCACGCTACCTATTGTACAACATGTGTATACGTAGGTTGCACCACTACAACATGCGTACATATGGATTTGTGCCCAAAATTAAAAAAGTGGTGTCGGGTTTCCATGTCACGTCATGAGATCCATGATCCTTGACCTTCCATATACTAGAAACGTTCTGACTCTACCCTTCAGTTCCACTTGAAGGCTACAAATGGGCCAAATACGAGCTATGGAAAGAGGAGAAGAATTCAACTTTGAGATCAAATTTACTCTGGAGAAATTATTCACTTCAAATTGAGTCTACATCCCTTTGTCCTTTTAAGTCTGAACACATTTTTCAACCCCCAAGTTCTTCCCTACTTGATTGAGAATCTCATTGTCTCTCTTATATGAGCTTGCCTTTGGTGGAGGATTGAAGTGGTGGAGGCCTAGATGGAAGGGACTTAGTTTCTCGGTTCTTAACCATGCCGACACAAAAGCTTGCAATTCATTCACTTATGTTGATTACATTTTAATAGAAATACTCTTTTCTCATCCAATTAATATCTTGCAAATATTTGAAATGTTATTCCATGGGTGTATTTGTTATGAATGTTGATGGATTATGCTATTGAATGTGCTAACATTATATATTATCACCATATTCTTTTGTTTCTTGGTTGTTGAGGACAAGTTGTAGGTGTATTGCTTTGATTCAATTGATCAACGATGGACTTCATCGAACGTTTGGATGAGGTAGGCCTTTTATCTTGTCTTGTTATCATATTTGTTTATATAGCATACCTGATATTAGAGTTGATTTCTGCAATCATTTTTGTATGTTTTCGTTTACCCCTAACCATAGAGAGATTATACTCGTAACACCTATGCATGATTCTACCAATATCTCCCACTGTTGAATATTCTTGAAGGTTACGGACTGTAGTTTTTCCCGATGGGTTTAAGAGTGGACAATTCCTCTATAGGTGGGGTTCTCCACACTCCAAACATTTCAGCAGTTCTCTAAGACTATCCCCTACTTTCTTAAATCCCAAATTAACTGTTTTATTTCCCCCTTGAGTGTGTTGTGCGTTTGTGTGATAGTCCTTCCTTTGAAAACCCTTTTCCATGTTACAGAAATGGGTTGGTTGGAAACCTTTCTTACGTTGATTCATTTTATCATGTTTCTTATCTTTCCATGCCTTGGGAATTCCATATCTCTATTTATATTGTTCATAACACATTCGAGCCTTCCTAAACAATTCATTTAAATACTTAGGATTATCAAATACTATTATGTTCTTATAATAATGTGGTATATATCTTAAGAAACTTTGTATCTTTACCTTATATTCTTTGATGTAAGGCACAAACCTCAACAGATCTAGGAATTTATTTATCAGGTCGTCCATAGCCATTTTTCTTAATCGCAGTTCGTAAAATTCCTTAGTTTTTCTTTCGTAATAACAATATGATAAGTACTTCTTATTGAAATACTTTTTGAATTCTAACCATTCCATTCGTTTTTCTTTCAATCCCTTGACTAATTTCAGGTCTTGCCACTAGATACTCGTTTTTCCCTTTAAATTATAAATGGCCATTCTAACTTTCATATTACTAGAATAATTGTAAATCTGGAAAAATTTCTTTATTTCTAATAGCCATGCTTCAAATTCCTCACCAGTATTTGATTCTCCATCAAAGGTGGATGGTTTCATTTTTTTTTGAATTCACCTTTCAGGTGATCCAATTGTTTTCTCTTCCTTCCTCTAGATGCCTTGTTTTTTGTTATACGTTTGTATTCAGAAGAGTTGTCCTCTTTTTCTGTTTTGTAACTAGAATTATTGGAGGAATTTTTTCTTACCACTTCTTCTCTTTCATTGTATTTTGGACTCTTCTTGGTTACTATACTGCGTGGCATCATTTCATTTATTTTCCAGTTGGTCTTCTTGTGCCTTCTTCAACTTTTCGTTGTCTGCTTTAAAAACTTGTAATTCCACGATAAGATTCCTCATCGTTTCCAAGACTTGGGTGGTTGAACTTCCTTCATTGTGATGTACTGGGTCTCTAGGAAGCTCTTGATTTTGATTCCCCTCAAGTATGTTTCCTTCTTATTTATGTGCTGAAATTTTCACAATAGACAATTTTTTTGTTTGTAACAGTAAATATGTTCGTTAGATTTTTCCTTCAAAAACAAAAATAAATATTTGGTGTTGCCCTGAGGTACAAGTGTTGTAACCAAAAACTCTGATATCATATGTAATGAACCCCAAATTTCACTAAAATAGTTTTTTTTGTCTAGCGTCTATTGTCATCCAAAACTGGTTCATAAATATATTTTCTTATAAATCTTATTCCACTTTGCACGCATATCAGTTTTTACTCTACTGGATTATGCATCCTGAAATTCTAGAAGAGATTTAAAAACCAACATATATCTTACTGTTATAGTCCATTAAATAAAATTGTTCTTATTATATTAATTCATAACCTAATTTAACATGAACTATGAAACCATGCTAATATATTAGAGTCATACATTTATATTGTTAAATTTGTAAATATGACTGTCAACATCCATAACATAAGTACTAAGGTTACAACATACCCGTGTTATCCACATTATACTAGTGTAATAACTATGTTATAACAAAAACTTGTAAATGATGTAACCTTATCAACAAGGTTAAAACACTAGTGGACATAATGTCAAACTAGGAGACATAACTATCATCATCCAGAATCTATGTGCTAGGGTTATAACATACCCATAATAATACCACGCTACCATAGTGTAACGAACTATATTTTAAACAATGTATATGATGCACACATTTTCCACTAAGTTATAACCCTACGCAAATGATAACTCTATCCACTCAATCCATGGTTATACACATACGATACAACATTAAAGTGGTTCAAGAATTGTATTGAGTTGGATTCCAAGTCATGTATGAATCTAGGTCGTCACATCCTGTAGGCAATTAAGTTATGGTAGGTCCATTAAAGGTGATAGACCTACCTAGTACCATGCGACCTGAAATTATAGGAAATCACCCAATGTGGGCTCTCCACTTCAGTCGAAATCACATGGCAATGGTGCGGGGTGGCGTACTAATTGCTCTTACCCACTAACGAGGGGCTTGAGGTGTCATTTCTCTCCTCATAGTCTCCTATTTGGTCTCATTTGAATTTTTCCCTCTTCACTATGTTACTCCTCGCGACTGGCGATTCTAGTAGTGTTCAACCCTTGTGAATAATGGAGGAAAAAGCATACTAGTAGGGTTCTCCACAAGCACGAGTAAGTAAACCGCATGCTCTGTAAAAAAAAAATGTAAAGGGTTTTTTGGTGCCATGTATTCTCTATGTAATGTGTTCTTTGGTGCAATGTGTTCTCTGTGGTTCTATGTCACACCCTTGTTCTTTTCTTTTGATTTAAGGTTGAAACCACATATTGTTTAGACCTTTGTATATATTTTGTTCCAAGTTCCACTATGATAATTGCTTAACTTGTTTATTATGTTTATTCCCTTAAGTTTATCAATTAGGTTAATATTATTCTCAAATATCAACCTCATTTATAACTTAAATGAGGCCATTCAACTTATAAATGAGGTTGCAGACCCCCAAACAGCCAAACTAGCAGAAGTTTGTCTAAAATCAACCTTCTTCAGCTTCCAAGGAGAGTTCTTTGAACAGACAAGTGGAGTAGCCATGGGATCCCCCTTATCCCCAATCGTAGCAAATCTCTATATGGAAAAGTTTGAGAAAAATTCCCTTGAAACATACCCCCTTAAACTATCTAGGTGGAAAAGGTATGTTGATGACACCAATGTCAAGTGGCCTCATGGCAAAGAAGAACTAGACAGATTCTTTGAACACCTCAATGGCATTTCTGAGAACATAAAATTCACCATGGAACTAGAAGAAAACAATAGCATCCCCTTCCTAGATGTTCTTATGATTAGAAAACAAGATGGTACATTGGGACACAAGGTCTACAGGAAGAAAACCCACACAGACAACTACCTTCATGCGGATTCCCACCACCATCCCTCTCAAAAAATGGGGGTTCTCAACACCATGGCCACAAGGGCAGCAAGAATTTCCAACAAGGAACATCTAGAGGAGGAAATAAACCACTTAACTAGGGTCTTTAAGAACATTGGATATAGAGAAAAAGACATCAAAAAGGCAATGAATAAGAAGGAGAGAATGACTAAGGTCCAGAATGATCAAACCTCTAACCAAAAA
>ML776798.1:412751-431981 GCA_009831015.1 Picea engelmannii
AGAATATCTAATAGAATTATACATTCAGTTGAAATATTAACATTTAATATAATAAGATAAATTTCAATCTAAAGCTAACCCTAGATTTATTTCTTACTTACCAACTTATAAACCTCTTTAAACAAACCATTAGAAACCCTAGAGCTATATACATTGTCAATCACTTATGATATATTAATTATTATTACCAATTATCTTTAGACTACTAGGTTATAAAATAAAAACACTAGAAAACGAATACTACAAACCCTAGAACTTTATACCTAATTAGAGATAATGTTAAATTAATAATCTTCACTAATCTTGATTGGCTAAACAATTTAAAAACTTTTTAACAAAGCATTAGAAACCCTAGACCTTTATACCTTGTTAGACATATCAACACTTAGAAATCACTTATGTTATTATTATTACTAATTATCATTAGACTATTATGTTATAAACAAAAACATTAGATTATTAGGTTTTAAACAAATACACTACAAAACAAATACTACAAAACCCTACAAAACCCTTAGAACTCTATATCTAAAAGATCACTCATGATTCATTAATAATTACCACTTGTCATCTTAACTTATTAATTCCTTAAATCTCCATCAATAATTAAAATGTAAAACAATATAATATTAAGTAATATAATATACTTAAAACCTAAAAAACTTTAAATTATTTATATCTATTAAAAACTTTAATTATTTATATTATTCAGTATTAGAAGTCACGTTTAATTTATTAATAATTAATTTTGGGATTTAATTAAGCTCCGATTTAGGGTTACTTTTAGCCGACCTAGTTATCCTATTTACTGTCCTGCATATACACTATTAATGACTAAGATCAGCTAGCTCTCTAATTGACGATTAGTCCTGATGATGAATCCCGATCCGGATTCGAAACGTCGATGACATAATGATACCTATTGTGGATTCTCCGGAAAATAATTTTGAAATTCCTCACCACAGAAATCTGAAAACAGTGATATTATTCTCCTTTGTTAAATATATTTCCTCAAGTCATGCCCCTATGGTTTCTCCCTAGTCTAAACCCGTGGTCGGAATCACTGAAAAAAAGGTCATTACAGCCCACGACCTTTGTCCAAAAGGTTCTATGCAACCTAACCATCAACATTGAGACTTGGTGAATGCAAACCCTGGAAGAAATCATTGCCCGAAAAATATTTATGGTGTTATTATTTCCATTCCAATACTTGGCGGTAACATGCGAAGCTTTTTGTATCTATATACAATTTTTCATTACAATATTGACAGTTTAATTCTTTGTGTGGTAAATTTTATATTCGAACTCTGTCTATTCCCAAAGGTAAGTTGAACAAGGTGTTTCCCTTTTTAAAGCTTTCAAACTTTTCTTGTAGGTACTCAATGAATATTTAAGTCCTTAGATCAGAAACTATCTGAGAAAGATCATGCTTTGTCTCTAATAAGGTTTAATGATTATCTATGTTAAAACATTACATTCATCTTGACAGCGTCCTTCACTTGCTAGCTCGTCTTCTATAATGATATCTTCATCTACATAATTTAGGAATTACTTGCATTCGACAACTGTGAAATAAAATGAGCCTCTCATTTATTTATTGTTGTACCCTATACTCATACTCATTTGCAACATCTTTGGTTGTATACACGATGCAAGGGTTTTAGCATGGTTTGAGCACGTTTTGCATTATTAGAATTTAACATATGAATTAGGTTCTTATAGTAATTGTATGTCCACAGATCGTTTCCTTGTGTCTTTGTAAAAACTTTTGATTTAATTATTTATTTGCTCTGATGATTATCCTTGTCAGAATTTTCATCTGTGTATTACGAGAACAAAGGTAACTTTGTTTTAATTGTTAACTTTTTCATAGTAAACTCCTTTTTTTCTTTTGGTCCTCTGTACAGAGTTTTTGGTAATAACTTTTAATTAATTCGCTTTGATGATTTGTTTTGTAAAAATAGACTATTTCGATGAACATCTTTGATCGTTTTAACCCCCATAGGAAAATATCTTGTTGTCGCTACCTCTCGGTTAAATTATTCATTAAAGTTTCTTCACTTGATTACATCTTGTACTTTCTTTTGTATCTGTTCTTTTTATTTTATAATCTAAAGACATGTACTGGGATGATGAAGCAACATAACTTGATTAAATGTTTGTTTGTTTTCTTTAATTTCGCAAGTGAATAATTTTGTATGGATATAATTTTATGATGGGTACCTTTTTCTTTGCAAGGGAACCCATCATATGGTTATGAACCCACTTCTCCTCCTGAATCATGGATTGACTACTTCACAAGAGAAAACGAAGACAATCCGATATTCATTGGGATCCAAGATAAGTTACGCATTTGACATATTTTATTTATCTCATTCTTTAATGACTTGAACACTAGTAAAGATACTAACACCTTCATATTTCTCTCTTGCGGGTTGGAAATAATAGTGTTCTTGGTGAAAGAAGCATCCTGCCACCAAAAGGTATATGGGTTCCATGTTTTTCCTTCCACCGGTCCATGCGCGCATTCACTTCAGTTACAGACAATTTTATGTAGACTCTTTTAAAACTTTGTTTAAACTAGTTATGGAGTTCTTGGGTCTATGGAAACCCCATATGTATTATTTGGTCAGCGACCTATTGACTGTAATAAATGTATTTTTTCAAACATTCTAAGATCTACTGTATCAAATATATTTATGTGTTAATAGATAAAAAGAATGTATTTGGGACTTTAATTGTTTTACACCTATACTCAGCGTAATAGTGGAAAATTCATTACAGTCTATTTATACTTGTTTCTTTCTGAAGTATGTTAATTTTGTATAGTAAATGAATAGCCATCAAAGAAATAAGTCTATCATGGCCAATAGGCACATCTACATAGTTTTACATTTTTATATATATACATATATATACTAAACTATAACACTTCAGAAAAATGTCAGTACATGTACTCTTGCATAGTGGCAATCCATGAATCTAACACGGCTACACATTCCACTTAAACATATTATGATTTATATATGGAATATAAAACATAGAATCAACCATACAACATCAACAATAAAATTACATAGCTAAGATACATATCTGAATACTAATGTTGGGAAACAAATGGAACAACCACGTTCCAAGCAACCATAGAAACATAACAACCATGATCACTTGTCTTGATCATCCCCAAGCCTAACCATGACTCCATAAGGGAAAATTGAGTCACACTCCTTAGCCATTGTCACCTTCAATAGTTCATAATTTGTTTTTCCTCACACCAGATGTGTTCATAATAAAAAAAAAAAATCCCATTCCCCAACATACTAAGCAGTGTATTGCCTCCCACATATATTGTATTTATCTTATGCCGAGGAATTTTCATTCCTTTCCCTCCTTGGGGAAATTCACAGGTTTACAAATCCCTAATTTTCAAAGGCTTAGAGTCACAGAACTCAACTTTTGACACTTGTAAAAATCAGCTCTGAGTTAATTCAAACTTGTTTCCCACCCATGGATTCATAGTTAGCTATTTTTAACCCGATTGTTCCATTTGTCTTCTAGCATTTAATGTATTAAAAAGTTTGTCTCATACATGTGTCCATCAAAAGAGGAAAATTGGGAAAGTCAAACCTTTTCCCAACAATCATAAAAATAATAATTACATATTCCAAAATTATAAATTTGGATTTTCCATAAATGGAAATTTATTGCTAAATTCAACTTGGAATTTATTTTCTAACAATTTGAGGATATCACATGTTGAGAGTATAGAAATTTGTTGAAAAGATTAGATAGATCCATTTTCAAGTACGAGAGATGTTGAAGAAATCACAGGAAAATGTTTATAAGACCATACATGATCAACTTGGAACCGAGAATTTATTTAAAGTGGGAGACGGAGTTTGGTTACAATTGAACAAGGAAAGGCTACAGGGCCCCAGTAAGAAGATAAAGGATCTATGGTATGGTCCTTTTGAGGTATTGGATAAGGTGGGAGATAACACCTACATACTCTGTCTACCCCCATACATGCACATTTACTTAGTAGTGAATGTGGAGAATTTGAAACTCTATGAGCCATCCATGTTAGATCAGGAGGTGGAGTAGGTCCTACCTAGCATAGATGAATTAACACCAGATGCTCAAGAAAAGTTGGTAAAAGACACAAGACAAGGAAAACTTGACCTTTAGTAGATTGGGTTGAAAGGACAACTTTTAGGCAAAGAAAAATGATACTCCAAGGAGAATGCAGAGGAAAAATTTCCTCACCTTGTTCAGTAAATCTTTTTGGGGCCAAAATATTCCCTAAATGGGGAGGTCTGATCCAGATTGGATCATCAAACAATTTGTCATCTATATTGGTACTTTTTGGGTGGAAACATTGGAGGAATCAACTTGTAGAGCCATTTTAGTGGTAAGTCACAGTTTGGGAAATTCGGGTACGAAACCTTTTGGAGCCATTTTGAGGCATAAAATGACATTTTTGGGGGTTATAGTGTCCATTAGTTCTTTGCACACCCTTTATGGTGTTCTACACTCTAATACCTTTTCCATGGTGTGTAAAACATCTCAATTAGAGTTGTATGAAAAATTTATGCCTCCCACATGCTAACCTACCTTGTTGATCACCATTGTACGAGTGCATTCCATGTCATCCCCCATTAATCACACATATGGGGCTAGCCATGTGTGGAATTTAAAGAATATTATAGAAGGTCCAAACCTGATCACCAATTGAGGGTTGAGGAAGTCAAAATCCTAATCCTAGGAAACTATCAGTCTATGTTAAATACCAAGTGGCTTGGAGGGGAAAGGGTTCCATTCTTTTGTATTGTATTTGTTTGATAGTTGAGAAGAGCATCCAAGGAGTGGTATTTTGAGAGCATAAAAGAGGAGGTAGGATATTATATAGTATTTATTCATGCCACAATGTCAAATTAAACTCCATAGTGAGTGCCTCTTTATTTGTACTTTCTTTCCATAACTGAAGAAAAGAGAGAAGAGTATAGGCCTCACCTTCTACCTAGGTTTTCTCTCGTATTGGGTTTCCCATGATACATATTGTGTTCAATTATGTGGATGGTGTGTATATTTCTGTAAATGTGTTGAACCTGCACATAATAGATCTAGCTAAACAATGATACACACATTTGTAGAGAGAATAGAAGAAAGAAGAAGGAGAGAAAGAATGAAAGAATTCTCATTAATTGTATTCCACACTCAAAGAGTGAATAATTTACAATAGATATAGGATACATGAGTAAATAATGATCCATATTGGTGGTATAGAGTGATCTGGACACACACCAATAGTTACGGGAGTAAACTGCCACACAGTCTAGTCTCTTAGGCAGTTATGGGAGTGAACTGCCACCTAGTTGAGTTAACTAGTTAATCAGTCTTCAGTTAACTGACTGAAATTGAGTGTAGTGAGGAGTAGATCAAGGAATCAAGGGTAATTCACCAATATGGTGATGAATCCAATGCAAGTGTGCATTATCATGGTGATGATCCCAATTTTTCATGGTGACAAAACCAATGCAACATCTAGACTCAACTCAACTAGTCAAACTGAAGTGTCACATGAAAGAGAATATTCTTCAGGTGGAATATTCTCCCCTAAAATATAGGAGACTAGATAATAAATAATTATGACTAATAAACAAGGAAAAAACTTAGGAAAATTAAATCCTAGGTGTGTGTGAATTAACTTCAACACCCCCCCTGAACATCACTATGGTGAAAATAAAGAATGGGTCCCAGCAACAAGGCCATGTTAGGTACCCAAATACAAAAGATACACTGAAATAAATGAGGAAAGAGGAAAAAACTCATGGGAACCCCNCCCCCCCCCCCCCCCCTCAAATTACAATGCATGAAAAAAAATGATAAGGAACAAAAACAGTTGCTAAGCAACCGTGTCCTTCACTCGAAGAAGACCTTGCAATTGCGCAAGTTTGTGCTCGTTGAAGATTTTGTTGAAGATGTAGATGTTTGCATGGATATGATGAAGTATATGCACCATTGATATGTCCAAACATATCCACTTTATATTCTTGTAATGAATAATATCCAAATAAATTTTGGATGAAATTTTGAAAACCGTGCAACCGTTTCCGAAAAAACGTTGAAATTTTGTTGATTTTAAAATGATCATAACTTCACTTCCTGGACTCTGTTTCGAATGATTTGTTTTTTGAAATTGGATATTTTCCTGAGAGGAATTCAAATATATAATTTGTTTCTGCAAATTGTTCTAAAAAAAAATCAAAATCTTATGTGTGTGGCTCCCTTTTTGTCTCCTGAAATGCATGCATTGCGCATGGAAAAGTGTCTGCATGTGACCCCTGAGATGCATGCCATATATATTCCACATGAAATTCAGAACACAAATCTGAAATAGAGTATACATCATCTTCAATTAATGGGATACAAATGTGTGCAAAAACTTTTGTAGAAGACTCTTCATAATAAGAGGCTTGATCTTCTATCGGTTTCTCTTCTGGCTCTATCTGTTCAACCTCCTGCATGAAATATTCACAATCTTATTTATTCCCAAATAGAACCTCCAATATGGTCCATAATTCATTTGGATTTGATTCTTGTGATTCTTCATATACTTTATGGAAAAGTTAGAGAGAAACAGTCGTGCAGATACTTCCTATGGCCATATCTTGTCTATTGAGAAAGTAATTTTTCTCATCAGCGGAATCAGGATCTACTTTTGTTTCCATAGTTATTTGGTACAAGCCTCTACATCTGAGATGAAGTAAAATTTTTGGCTTCCATTCCAAATATTTATGAGGCGTGAGAAGTATTGTCGATGAGTAAAACATAGATTCCATCTTTTCTGCGTTCTTCAATCTTCAGTACCTGCAAAAATAATTTGGTGTATCTTTTACTTAGTAGTTTGTCGGCTCTGATACCATGTAAATGTGTTGAACCTACACAAAATAGATCTATCTAAACAATGATACACACATTTCAGAGAGAATAGAAGAAAGAATAAGAAGGAGAGAAAGAATGAAAGAATTCTCATTAACTGTATTCCACACTCAAAGAGTGAATAATTTACCATAGATATAGGATACATGAGTAACTAATGAGCCATAGTGGTGGTCTAGAGTGATCTATACTCACACCAATAGTAATAGGAGTAAACTGCCACCTAGTCTAGTCTCTTAGGCAGTTATGGGAGTGAACTGCCACCTAGTTGAGTTAACTAGTCAATCAGTCTTCAATTAACTGATTGAAATTGAGTGTAGCGAGGAGTAGATCAAGGAATCAAGGGTAATGCACCAATATGGTGATGAATCCAAAGCAAGTGCACATTATCATGGTGATTATCCCAATGTTTCATGGTGACAAAACCAATGCAACATCTAGACTCAACTCAACTAGTCAAACTGAAGTGTCAACTAAAAGAGAATATTCTTCAGGTGGAATATTCTTCCCTAAAATATAGGAGACTAGATAATGACTAATTATGACTAATAAACAAGTAAAAACCTTAGGAAAAGTAAATCCTAGGTGTGTGTGAAGTAACTCCAACTTTTTTTCCTATTTAGTTATTTTTCTTCAAGAAAAACTAGTAATTAGTTAATTTGGGATCTAAGGAAAATTAGTCTGCATAGTCTAATATTTTAGAATATTATAAGATCTATTGTCACAAGCTATTCCAATGGAATATCCATGATAATTTAGAGATCAAATATACTATATTTGATACCTTGAAGGGAAATATAATCTCACCCATTAGGTAGTGAATCCACATTGTGTCTTTTACCTCTATCTTTTCTTCTATGTTTGAAAGAGAGACCACCTTCTACTTTTTGCAGGACTAGACTACATGTCTAGAGCCAAGATGAAACACATATCTAGAAGTTTATTTATTTTCACCTTCATAGACAACCTAATCTGAGTGAGTATAATTGACTAATTGGTTCATACTTTTACCACAATACTTTATACCAAACCAATAAGTACCATTGATATAAAAAAAAATTCCACTTTGTGGATTTCAAGTGGCTCTCCCTCAAATCTTGCATGAACATGGATACCACACTAAAAACAAGTTTCCTATAGAGAGTATCATCGACTTTTAGAACATCATGCTCTTTATTTAGATTTACTCTTGACTAGTAAGGAGTATCACATGGCTTACAGTGTTCCATTTTCAATATCTGTAATAGATTCAATAAATATTTAGTTTGACAAAGGAATATACCATTATCCATGTGTGAGACCTAGATTCCAAAATAGAAATGCAACATACCAAGGTTGGTCATTTCAAAGGCATATGCTAATTGTTTCTTCAAACCCAAATTTAGATCAACGCTACTTATATTAATGACTAAATCATCATCATAGAATGAATCAATCAAAACAACATTACTTACATGAAAACATAAAACTTGTGATCTAATTCATGATGTCTTAAACCAAGATTGAGGAAGAATCAGTCAATATTCTCATAGCATATCGTGTGGTCTTGTTTCAAACAATATAAAGATTTCTTCAATAGATATATAATATGGCCATTATTCTCAAAGCATAGGGGTCACTCTATGTAAATATCTTAAGTGACATCACCATTTGAAAAAGGCACTTTTAACATCCATCTGATGTACATCACATGCAAAACATGTAGAAATTGAAAGAAACAGTTGAAAAAAGTTCATCTTTGCAACAAAGGAAAAGGTTTCAGTGTAGTCAACACCTTCTTATTGAGAATATCCATTTTCTACCATGTAATATTCATTCCTTTCAATAACACTTTTAGATATGAATTTAGTCTGATAGACCCATCGACATTTCACAACTTTCTTTCCTTGTAGTTAAGGATAAATCCCAAGTTTTATTCTTTATCAATGAATGACACTCATTAGCCATATAATTCTCCTATTCAATTCAACCATATGCATCTACATATGTATCAATATCACATGTCTCTAGCACACATGCCATTATAGCAACACTAACATGTTACTTTTGACCTCTTGTTTTCCTTGAGTCATTTATATTTCTACATTTGCACCAATAACTTCAATTCTCGTAGTCATCCAAATTTGAAGAAAAAATCCCCTTGTAGAGGGATTAAATGCATGAAAATAATTTTTATTTGAATGATTAGGTAGTCCTAAACTTGTGGTTGACTCTACTATATAATTTCAACTTCAATTCAATTCTAGTACAAGATTCGATTGTTTAGTTGATAGAATTGTAGGCACACTAGTGGGTGTAGTATAGTAGCCAATCAATCTAGAATTATTCAAAATTTCAAGTGGATACTATCTGGAAGAGGAGTTCAATAAAGCAAGACCTGAATTATTATCATTAAAGAAAACAACCCTCCTACAAATAATTCATGTTTTATTGGATCCAACAACCTATACGTTTTCGACTTTGCTAAGTAGCCCATCATAATACAGGCATGACTATTTGCATCTCACTTATTTCTCTTATCATCTAGAATATGATTCCAAGATATTAATAAAAATGTTATGAGGTGTCTAACTAAGGGTTTTCTCTCATTCCATTTCTCAAGAGGAGTCATATCTCATATAGGTTTAGTTTGAATCAATTTGAGAAGGTGGTTTGAGTAGTAAATATCCACCACCCAAAAATAAATTGGCATTCCTTTAGCTTGAAGTAAACACCATGCAATTTTGATCAAGGTCCAATTCTTCCTCTTTGTAACATCATTCAGATAAGGTGAGTAAGGTGCATATCTTTATCAATAGATACCATTATGTGACAAGTATCTCTCAAAGGCCTTGCTCATATACTAATCCTCCATTTTCATATCTTAAACATTTCATACGTTGATTGTATTGCTTTCAACCAATGCTCTAAAATTATTGAACTTTTCAAAGACATGATCCTTATTTTTCAAGAAACACACCCAAGTATACCTAGAAGATTCATTAATGAAACTTAAAACATACCTTGCACCCATTAGTGATGGTTTGTTCATTATACATAGGTCACCGTGGAAAAGTTCAATGAAAGTCTTTTCTCTCCTTACCTTCCTCATTTTAAATGTAGTTGGGCAATGCATTCCAAGAATACACCATTCACATACACCAATGGGGGGAAAAAACCCTGGGTATTCTACTATACATATTAAACTTCACCATTAGTTTCATAATTTGGAAATTCATATGTTTGAGTCTTTCATGCCAATTTATGATTTGGTAATTAGTCTTGGCTATGCATGTAGTCGGTCTTGGAACTTGTTGAAAATGTGTTATATTCATTGTATGGATATATACACCTTATGTTCATATCTACTGAGGGGGATGGATAGCCTCCCCTTGTGTGAGGTTCGGGGCAGGAGCCGCCGACCAAAATTTTTGGTTTGTTTTTAGGAATGTTTTCTACTTTTTGACCAACATTTTTTCCTCCCATTGTAATCGAATCTTGGTTAAGGGATTATGGTTGTAATCTGATTTAAGTTAATAATGTTGTAGACAAAACTAATCCTATAGCTAGGGAGAACTATTAACAACTCGAGTCATAAAAGAATGCAATTAAATCTCTAAGGTATGTCTACAATTACTTAATGTAACTATTAGTTAATTATATAGAGGACCTACCTGGTCTCCATGCTTGTTTGGATATGAATCGTTTGAGTTGACCTCACACCATTTTTTCTTGATCCTATCCATACTTCTAAAACTGCACATCATGAAACGAATACCTTTCTCAAACTAATTGGTTGAAACAAAATAAAAGCATGATATAACCACCTTAACTAACTATTAGGAAAGTTAGAACCTTAACCAAACATCGAAAGAGATTTAATAGTGAACATTAACACATAGTTTGGGGGAGGGAAAGAAGGTATATATACATTTTAATTATAATGAAATAGAAATACATAAATCTATACCTGATCCATTGTCGTCACCTTCCATGACCATCATCTAGATTCCTCTGTCCCCGGGCCACTCAAGACTTCTTCAAGACTATGGAAATATTCTCCACACAAGAATGAGGAAATCCAGGAGGTATTAGCCATCAAATTAAGAAATGGAGAAAATACTCAAGGAAGATGGGTTCCTTGAGGGCTAAAGGTCATAAAAACCTCAAGGAAACAACAAACTCTAGATCATTTTGGTAGGAGTATAAATCTGTTACTGTGTTAGTGCGTGTACTCATTCCTTCCATTATGCCTCATTTTATACCAATTCAATTTAGTTGAGAAAATTTGGCATGGTTTTAGGAGTCACATAAATATTTTTCTCGTAAACCCCTCTCATGAGCAAGTAGTTTTTGCAAATTTTATATTTCTAATCACTTTTTGAGGCATACACACTTTTTGTTAGGTACAAGTGCATGTGAATGCTCCTTTTGTGTGCAAGAAGAGCATATTTATTTCCAAGGAGCAAAGTTGGATAGTCTATAGAGTGATTAAAATCATTAGGAAAGGTGTATGCAGGCTACGGTGGCCAAATCAAGGCATCCAGAACATGGAAGTATCAAAATATGTTATTACAGATGCCCTCTAATGTATGAGGGAAGAAGAGAAGGTGATGGTCGAACTATATTATAATATCATGAAGGAAGTTTTTGAGTGGGACCAGGTGAAATTCACTAAAGTTCAGATTGGGAAAGTACCCGTTAACATAAAGCAAGGTATTGAATGACTCTCTTCTTGAGGTGGGAATACCCATGTTCAAGTGTGGAAGAACATGGATACTAAAGCAAGTACACTATGGATTCGTGAAGTATATGTAGGAAACATGGCCATAAAAAGATACACGAGGATCCATGTCAAAATAGATCATAGCCATGAACAAATACACAGTGGATCTACGTCTCAATATATATCAATAAGATGAGTGGGAATATGAGATGAAAATGTTGGTCCTCCAAACTATCAATGTCATATTGGTGAGTGGAATTGTCTTGTGCAACCCAAGAAACAACATAAAGAGGAGATGCTACTATGGCCCAAGGTCTTCAATCCAAACCCATTGATGGTACAAATATATCAATGCAAATGAATTGGATGATGTTGAACTTGGTAGAAACAATTAGATTACCAACCATTAATGTACATTGTTAACAAACATGAGACAACTCATCGATAATGATAATGGGTGTCAAGGTATCTAGTACATTCTAGCAAGTGTGAGTAGATGTGTTGTTGTCGAACACTTGTGGAATATTTTTAATAGGATACATTGATGTATTTCCACTATCAATAGAGAGGGAACCTGCCACTGATGAATGCAATCCCTAAAGATACTATAAAATCTATAGATTCTAGTCCCAAAGAAAATGAGTCCTTTTCAATGGGAAGAGATCTATAAGGAGGAGGGATTTGAGGAATACTCCATCATCCAATATGAGCGAACACAAGGAACATGATTTGAAGGTCTTGAATAAACATTGGATGAACACACCACCGAGTATGTCTCTCACATACACTAGATAGAAATTGTGAATAAAAGAGACCGTCCGAGCAACAACTGATAATGAAAGCTACTAACAGAGGTGAGGAATTCCACCAATGATGAAAATGGAAACCAAGGTACAAAAATCCCAATATGTGAATCGAGGTATTGACGTTGAACACATGGGAAACCAATCAGTCAACAACCATTGATGAAATTTCATTTGTTGAGCACAAGGTAACCTACCAATGATGAAAACAAGTTGAAGGTTATATCGACACTAGGTCAATATCTCATAGAAATGTGTCATAGTCGATAAGAGATGATTCTCCAATGAGAAGTCAATGGGGACCTGCCACATTGGCACTGTTATCACTCCAAGAAACTCTTTAGGGTTGTAGGCTAAAGATGCTTGGTAACTTAAGAATATGATATGTAGGTGTGTTTGGAACAATGGGATAACTCAATGATTAATGTAATAGATAACTCATCATACATTCAAATAAAACAGTGCTTTTAGAAAACAATAATTAGACAAAATATTTTAAAGACGGGATGAAGAATACTAATATTGATTCCCAAATACAACTAGGTGTAGGGCTAATACAAGGTAGTAAGAAAACCTTCACTTCAAGTTTATGATCTTAATAAAGAGATGGCATTCTTTAAAAGCTAAAACAAACTGAAATAAAGTACAGAAACAAGATACATGAACAGTTCTGATATTGAAAGCAAAAGGAGATTGTAATTATATTATCCAATAAGAGTCTATAACAGTAGCCAAAAATGTATTCCCAGTTAGAACCTGTATCTCCTAGAAAAGATAGGCATTTATAGCCTTTTACAATCGGTTTTTAAGATCCCGAAAACTTGGATCTGTATCTAAATATAGAAAATAAAACTAACTAAATGCAATTGATAAGCAAAGACTAGTTCCTAGAACTCGAACTGTCTTCTATGTTGATCTTGACATCTATACTTCATCAGCTTTTAGGACTCGATTGTGTCGTAGAAGGGTAAAGTCACCTGTCTTCTGTAGCTAGACTCCTTTAATAACCATAACTGAAACTTTAGTTGACCAATTTATCATTTGATCTTCAAAATCTCCACAAATCTCTGATGCTGAGTGTTTCTTGATTAGATGGTTAACCCTTTGATTCTCTCAATCCCTTTTTAAATACTTCAAAATTGCCTCGCTCCATCTTAGCTTTCCAAAAACTTCTTTCTGTACTTTCACCAGCTAATTCACCTTACGATCTGTTGGTTAGCTGGTGAAAGTTTTGCTTTTCACCAGCTAACTGGTTGTAAATTTACCCTTTGCATTGGTGAAAGTTTTTTCTTTGGCCAAAAATGAACCTTCATCTCCAAAACTGTTGTTTATCCAAAAAATTAGTGTGCCTTTGATTTATCTCCCTACATATTGAAACCAACCTAGGCCAGTACCTGTAGATCTAGATGTGACTTACTCTTCTACTTCAATTTCTTAATTTTCCTCTTAAGGCGTTTTTCTAACCATCGCAAATGGTTATAGTCCTTGGTGATTTTCTTCTTTCTCTTTTTGTCTTTGACACTCTCACGAGCCAACTTCTTAAATGATCTCCTCCTCATTCGACTCAATGGGCTAACAATTGACCCAGAATAGGGAGCGCTCCCCCAAAAGAGGTATCAGAGCGTTATAGCACTCTTGATGTGCCTCGGGAAAGCGCCAGCACTCTTAAGGTGAGCAGCGCTCCTTCAAAAGGGCTGAAGCGTTATAACGCTTCTGGATCATGGTGTAGGAGCGCCAGCGCTTCTCTAGCAGTATTAGAGGAGCGTTCCCCTTCCAAACCACTGCTTCAGGTCTTCTTTCAGGTGTTAAGAGTTCTTTGATTCCAGTGGATCAGTTCTTGCTCTTCAAATCAGTCATATGAGGTGTCACCAGTGCTTCCTTAGTGTCGTCATCACGACATTATGTCTGAACATCATTTACGACACTAGTGGTCAACTTGCGACACTTACAAAAGTTCTTGGGAAGATGCGACACTTACGATGATTGACAGGGACAATGCGATACTTAGCAATTTCTTCGTAGCTCCAGGTGAAGACATCGCGGAATTCGCGGTGTAAGAAGCCACTTCGTCGGGCATGCAATTAGCACCAATATTAATGTTTTCCACGACACCTTCTTTGACTGAAATGTCAATTGTGATTGTGGTAGAGATGTTACTCATGTTTCCCTCAGAGAAAGTATCTTGGGTGAGGATAGGGGATTGTGGAGAATTGGTAACATCGGGGGGGAAGACAGATTGTATGTCTTGCACTTCTTCCAATGACGGAAGAAAAGAGGATCGATGGTGGTTGTCATCCCAGGGAAAATCGCCAATGCTAAGCATTTCCATGATAGATTCATCTGAAGGAAAAATGTGGGAAATGTAATCAACGGTAGATGATAGGGATTTCAACCACGAGGGCATCGAGTAAGTGTCGGGTGCTATTGAATGTGAAGTGTTCGAAGAGGGAGAGGCGGATTGAATAGCTACGTATGCGGCCTCGGCTGGGATGAGTGGCATGGTGTCATTGAGTCCATCGAATTCCAAAGGACTAGGCACAATCCAAGGGTCAGATGATTCCAAGGATTGATAGGGCAAAGTCGAGATCATATTGATGGCGGCAATATGAGGTGTAGTAGGTGGAAGTGGTGTAGGGAATGTACCCATGAGGCTAGAATCTTTCAATAAGCCGAAACCAACGCTTTCATACATAACTAGGTGATCTCCCAAAAAGGGAATATTTTTGGTGGAAGGGATGCGGGCGTCGGGTGTACAAAAATCAAGTTGATCGACGGTGACAATTTTGCCTTGATGAGGGAATTGTACACATCGAAACACCGACGAGGCGACAGCAGTCATAGCATAGAACCAACTTCTTTCGAGTAATAGGTTGTAATCGAGGGGAGCGTCGACCACTTCGACATCAACGGTAACAGTTTTTCCGCCCAATTGAATGGCGAGGGATTGCAATAATCCGTGAGGATGGAAACCTCATCCATTGAAAGAGCGTAACATCGCAGGGGATTTGTTAAGGGTAGGTGATTTCAAACCTTTCCAACAGGATAGAGACATGACACAGGTGGAGGCTCCCTCGTCCAAAATGGTTCGATGGATTTGTTGATTATGAACAACGACATCGATTTGGAAAGATAGCTGGTGGGAGAGTCGCGGTTGATGGTCGTCCAGATTAAACGTGATGTAGTTGGATGACTCGGGATCGAAGGCACCAATAGCATCTAAGAGCGTCCTACGTTGGTTAGGACAGTGTTGTAACACCTCCAATGTGGACATGGCACACGGAGCTTGGGCCAAATCTTCTACAATATTGTAGTTTTGGGCGGCTCGTGAATTAGGATTGAAAGTGGATTTTCGGATGGTTCTCTTAGGAGGGCGTAGGATGGAGTCAAAAGAAGGTTTCTCAATCTGAAGTGGCCTAGATGGAGGGCTAACAGACGGAGGATTGACAACAGATGGTAAAGGATCTGGCGAAGAACCGTTAGCAGTCTTCGGTTTGTCGGGTTTAACTGGTGTGTCGTATGTCGCAAAACGAGTGGTTAGATTCACCCCGTTAAACATGTAAATGTGTGTGCTTGTCAATGCTTCATCATGGGGTTGGTTGGAACTGCCCCCCGGCATGGGGGTTTGTGCAACCAAAGATTGTTGTTGCGGAAAAGGCTGAGTGAGCACAGCGGGTTGTGAATTTCCCTTAAAAATTTTAGCCACTTCATCGCGATGTGGGCAGTCTCGGCTATAGTGATCATCACCGCAAATGAGACATGGGAATTTCAGTTTTCACTGTGGTTGTTTTCTAGCAGCAGGGGTTTGTGGTTGGGTCTTSGGTTGTTCATTGTTTTTGTTCTTCTTTGTTTTGTTTCTCGCTTTCTTCTTGCCCCCGGGTTATTGTGAAGGGGTTGATTGGACTGCATTCACATCAGAGACTTGAGTTTGGGTGGGGGTAGAGGAGGGTGCAGTCGAACTGGGAGTGGCCGTGGTAGCGGGCCGCTGGATTGTGCCAATAGAATGAGTAGTAGATTGAGTTTTGACAGAGCCAATAACTCCATCCGCATGCGAAGCAGCCGATGGTTTGGATGGATCGTTATTGGGACAGGTGGCGTTTGGTATCAACTCATACAGAGTACCGGATTGCGACTAGACTAAGTCTAAGTACTGAGCTCGGGCGATGGCCTCTTCCTCGGTAACCACGTCGCCCATGGCAACATCACGAGCGATCTTCGGTAGTAAGGATTTCGTGAACCATTCTGCTAATAATTGGTCAGGGATGACTGCTTTGATTAGCCTTCGTCGTCTTCTCCATTCATGGATATGATCGGAGATGTGTACGGAAGTTGTCTGACGAAGAGAGGTTAATAGTTCAGTACCCGTCTTGTATCGGATGGGCAGTTGGAAGTGTGTGAGGAAGGACATGGCGAGGGAGTTGAAATCGTAAAAAGATGTGTGTGGTAATTCAATATACCATTTTGCTGCGGAACCCGTGAGTGTCCGTTGGAAAAGATGCAAACGAATAGAATTGTCCATGAGGGAGTTGGATGAGCACCACAAATGGAAGGTCATCACGTGATTGTTCGGGTCTTCTCCAGATTTTCCGTCGAATTTTGGGATATCAGAAGGGAGCTTTGCTGGAATAGCTGGCCAACCCAAAGAATGATGAATGGGGTCATTCGTTAACCGAGACAAATCTGGAAGATCCAGGGTGGCTAGGAAAGGTAGTTGTCGGTTAACCTGTGGATAATGCTGGTGCGGCAGAGGAACACCAGTGGGGCCCAAAACTGGGTTATGTGGATAATTATAAATCGTGGGCCCTCTCATGTGAGGTTGGTTTTGGCCAAGGTACATAGGATTTGAAGTGTTCTAAGAAGTATGCATGAGCGGAGGATAACCGGATGGGTTTTGAGGGTTATGGGTTGGGTTGGGCATTTTTCCATAAGGAGGTTGTTGCGGAGTTTGCGAGTTTTGTCTTGCCGAGGAGTGTGGGTTTCCTGAGAAAGGAACGCTCCAAGGGTTAGATGTAGCAGGCAGGGTTGTCCTGTGGAGGCATGTGGATTTCCTTGAAAAGGGACACTCCATGGATTGGGTGCAACGGGCACGTTTTTTCCCGTCGTGGAGGCATGCGGATTTCCTTGAAAAGGGACGCTCCACGGATTGGGTGGAACGGACATGTTTTGTCCTTGTGGTTGATGGTGGACTCCGAATTGAGGTTGCCCCCCAGCATGAGGGTTTCCCCCGAATGGAATTTGTCCTCCGATGGGAGGATGCCCCCCAGTTTGAGGTAGAGTTCCCGGGATTTGAGGGCCAGACATAAAAGATTGACCAATGTTGTCGATTGGGTTAGAACCACCAAGGACAGTCCCCCCGGGTTGTTGGATAGGTATGGAACTTCTCGGTATGATTTGAGCAGTGGTTTGGGCAGTGGTAGTGGCAGATGCGTTCAGTGCCCCAAATCCAAAAGGGAGATTCGGTCTTGGTGTTACAGGTGTTCCAATCGGTGTTTGATTAACTACCGCATTACCGGCGAGGATGGTCGGGATGTGCGGGGTCAATGTTGAATGGGTTGTCTGGAGGGGAATAGTAGGTCTCGGGCCAATGGATGTTATGTTTGGACCAACGGGTGGTGTGCTCGGAGCAACGGTTGGTGTGGCTGTAAAAGTGGTAGTACCGGTGAAGTGATTTGGGGGTACAGTGTAGGAGAAAGGTATGTCACAGCCTTCTCCCATTCCATAAAGATCCCGCACCAAGCGTGGTGGACTCCGAAAAATGTGTTCAGTCCAAAAAGGGTCGTTGGGTAAAGAGTGTTGAGGAGACCCAGTCGGAGCGTTAGAGGGGTTTATGACAACAAATTCTCCGGCAGAGTTCAGGTGGAGGAGTTGTCGTTCATATCCCTCCGGAATGCGATAGGCTTCCGGGGATTCCGAGACAATCCTAAAATTCTCTATAGGGATGGGAACTTCTTCTTGAGGAGTTGTAGTGTTTTGAACCTCGCTCGGTTGAGGAGGTTGTTCCATAGAATGAGGGGGTAAAGGGGTGTCTCCTTCCATATTTTCTGGAGGAAGTCCCTGTAGCCTCCGCGAGAATCGTGGAGGGTCGATGTTGGCGGAAGAAAAGAGTCGACGAAAGAAATCTATGGCCAACTAGCGAAAAGAAACAGCACACGCTAAAAAATCTAAGAATCACAACCAAGCAAACATGACCTTCTTTCGATGACCGTACTTGTTGGTGATGAAATCCAACGTCGCGTAATCAAGTCCAGAAGGGGCGGGGATAGGGTGGAACAGTTACAATGGCGACCTGCTTAACGGACTTACGCCTTGGTGCAAGCTTCCACGCAGTAATTGTGGATTTACCCTCCAAGGAGCCCGAGTGAGTTTGACCAATGTCTGCTCCAGGTATAGTGAGACTTCCCGTCACCGTCACCTTGTGTAAGAACCTAAATATTATGGCCACTAAATTTACCAATTCGCAGTCAGCCCCTGGGCGGGAACAGTCGACAGTTCGATTCGAACGTACAGGCAGGGTATCAAGCCTGAAATCAACTAAGAAGCTTCCACGCAGCAATTCTGGATTTACCTCAAAGTTATCCCCATAATACGATCCGACCACCACAAACAGTTAAACCACGGAGGGTTAGTCCCCGTAGCTTAGCCGAATGCAACCTCGTGCGTAACCCCTGTGTGAGAGGGGGATCCCAGGCAGACTTATACGATAACTGGATTTACTCTCCTTAACTCAGGACACTAATGTTTGTTTTGACAACTTTGGAGAGTTATGCTCACAGCCTAATCCAA
>ML776798.1:433395-471220 GCA_009831015.1 Picea engelmannii
TTTTGCTCCTCGCTGAGGTATGTGGACAAAACAAGGTACCACCACTTCCTACTCTATTGACATTAGCTTGAAAATAGATCTATCAATAACTGATAAGTTCATGTAGTATCAGACACAAACTAGAAAGAAACAGGCCAAGCTTGTCATATTAATGAGAATAACGACAGCAGTACTCACAATCGTAGATGTGAATGTGACAGCTTCGTCAAGTCCTCTTCGTCCAACCCTTGCCTGAAAGATCCACAACCTGGATGACAGCAGCTTCACTGATCACTTCTCTTTGGCTGACTATCAGTTTCCTCCAAGATCATAAGTTTCATATGTTCAGTTCTCCCCCTTTCCACCATCATAGAGCCTATTTATATAGGTTGGGAAAGGCCTAACCTCTTGAGTTATGTTTAGAACCAGTTAGGAACCATCTCCTTGGATCAGGGATCTTTGATGAAACCAAGAATTCGAGCATAACTGCCTTCTAATCTCGAATGATCTCCTCCTCATTCGACTCAACGGGCTAACAATTGACCCAGAATAGGGAGCGCTCCCCCAAAAGGGGTATCAGAGCGTTATAGCACTCCTGATGTGCCTCGGGAAAGTGCCAGCGCTCTTAAGGTGAGCAGCGCTCCTTCAGAAGGGCTGGAGAGCGTTATAACGCTTCTAGATCATGGTGTAGGAGCGTCAGCGCTTCTCTAGCAGTATTAGAGGAGCGTTCCCCTTCCAAACCACTGCTTCAGGTCTTCTTTCAGGTGTTAAGAGTTCTTTGATTCCAGTGGATCAGTTCTTGCTCTTCAAATCAGTCATATGAGGTGTCACTAGTGCTTCCTTAGTGTCGTCATCACGACATTATGTCTGAACATCATTTACGACACTAGTGGTCAACTTGCGACACTTGCGAAAGCTGTAGGGAAGATGCGACACTTACGACAATTGACAAGGACAATGCGATACTTAGCAATTTTGACGTGTAACAGTGTCGATTTGATGTCGTCGGGTCAGTGGTACTGCTCCTTTACCTATGATTATGAATGTGAATTCATCATCTCCAATGCCATCATTGTTGTAGCATGCATTCACGAGCATGATCCGCCATAACATCAGATTAAAACATGCATAACATTATCCTCATCATCATTCGCTTCAAGCAGCACATCATAATAATTATGTGACATGTGTCGAGCGTGTCTTCTTTTCAATTTCTAAAATCGTGGAAGAAAAACATGTGTTTTGTGCTTTCACCAGCTAGCCTGTCTGCGGGAAAGTACTCCTTAACCATTGAAACCCGTTGCTTTCACCAGCTAACATCAACCTTGCAACATGCATTCACTGTTGAAAATATTTTCACGAAATTTTATAAAAATAACCTTTATGGATCAACTTATTTCTAAGGCATGAATTTAAAACCTAAGTTTTGAAACTAAAAGAATCTTAAAAACAAAAAGAGAATCCTACATATGACCATGCTATCACCTACAAAATGAAACCAAGTGACTGATTCATTTTCGGAGCTAACAGGCACAATTAAAGAACATATATATTGGTGCAACTAAGAAAAACCTAACAATCGAGAAGGATTACATGAACATTAAAAAAATCCAAGGAATGGTTGACAGAGGCTAAAGACAACCCTTGAACATAATCAAAACACAACCATGAGTTGGGAAATATTTGAAACAAAGTTGAACAATGATATAAGTTTGTAACACAGAAGGCATTGGCAGAGTCTCTATAGTGACTAGAAGAGTAACCAACTGGAAGAGTAAAATCTCAAAAACGCAAGAATTGGCTTCTTAAGGCAATACTAAAATCCCAACTTGTTGAGTAGAAGACTCAAAACTGGTGCTATGCTCAAGGGTGACATGACTAATGACTATTTCCATCAAAATAAAGATCTTAATTCTTTCCCCCCTCTTTTTTTAAATATTGATTTTTTGTGTCTTTTTCATGTTATTAAAGCTTGAAAGGGAATAAAAAAATGTTGTAATATAGCAGAGGAAATGAGTGTTGCAAGGGAAGAAAACTAGTTTCGAACGCACAGAACATGCCTATGCAATATGCAAGAAGGATGTGCAGGATATGGACACTCATTTGTGTGTTTCATCTTTGGATAAGGGTTCCAGGCTATAGAAAAAATATATGCAATGGAAAACAATTGACGAGAATGCATAAGTAGTAAGAAACAAATGGAAAATTGTAGTGGGTGTTGCTCCTGAGATTAAACTTAAGGCTCAAATAATAATTCCAGACATCAAGAAAGTTTAAGAGAGTGTTTTTTAAAAGTGTTTTTTCTACTTTAGTTATATGATAAAAAATCATTAAATGAAATTAACAATATGGAAGCATAGAGGTTGTATTTTGTGTCTGAGCCAAAATTGTAATATCGAATGTTGTGAGAGAAAAATACAAAATTGTTAAACAAAGCACGTCATCAATTACTGAAGAGTCTCACCTTGTTGCAGTAGAAGAAAATATATAATGTAACCTTGAATAAATTATAAGATACAGTAATCTACATAGCTCGCAGGTCTTGATTTACTCACAGTAAATGCAGAGAAAAAAATTCTTACTTAACAAATTATTGATGAAATACGATTATAGTAGTTGTTGTACTAAATTAAAGGCAAACATTTATCAAGGAATGCATAAAAAAATGCTTAGATATGGAAACACAGAAGAAGCACATAACCCAAACTAAAAAAAAAATGGAATCTTTGTCTGCACTTGTATTAATACTCAATAAGGAGAGTTTTCTCTATTACAATTGACAAGAAGTAGCCCTTAATAGATCTTCAATCTATGTATTTATACAAAATTGTCATAACTCAAAATGGTTAGAATTCTCTTAATTTAAAATAGTAAATATATGAAATAAGAAAATAGAGCATAGAGAATGATGAGCTTAGTTTGCAATCTCTTCGTCTACCGACCGAAACACTTATTTCTTTTGATCCTCTTGATATTTTGGCACAACGTCTTGGTCATCATAGTTTTATTGTTGTTTGTCCCTTCATCTATATCCAATTATGTAATATCACTTTCTTACTAGTTTCCAGATGTGCTTGCCTTCCCATATTCAATGCATTGGATGCATCTACTCACTAATTTCACCACCAACCCTGAAGGCTCAGTTGCTTGATTTGCCTCGAAAGTGTATATCTTCCTTTCTACTTGAGGAAGCTTTTCTTGTATCCTTTTCTCTCCTTGAGTTATGACCTGCAATTGCAAGCCTTGGTTTACTATCCATTTATTTATTTGAAGGAGATCAATCTGATTCATTTTCTGAATGGGCACAAAGGCCTCTTTCTTTCTCATTCTAGAATCAGATTAGTTCTTTGCTATATCAATTTCACCTAGGGATTCAGAGATAGTATCTCCTTCAAAATCAATTAGTCTTTTGTCTAGAAAGGACAATTCTTCTAGACAAGCTTCATTTACCTCTCTAGAAAGTCTTTTGCTTTCTCCTAGATTGGTTTCCCAGGATTTTAAAACTATATCACCTCTTATTTGTTCTGAAAGAGAAAGTCGAGGAAAATCTGAGAAATTATCCTTTGGTAATAATAAGACAGCCTCATGAAACTTAACTCGAGTTGAATGAGCTTCTCTTTCTTTGATGTATATGTATTTCAGAAAAATATCTACTACCTGGTAGTAATTCTGGATGGCCTCTACCTTTATAAAAAGATCTTGTTGGGCATTTTCCAGTTTTTCATTTATTTCCATCGCTTGATTATGGAAAGCCTAAATATCCACTGAGGTACCTTCAGTCAAATCCAACTTATCTTGTAATTGTTTTATTAGATCAACATGTTGGGTGATCAGTCCTTGATTGAACTGTGAATTTATTTGGAGCTCATCAAAGTTGGCCTGGATTAAGTGAATTTGTTACTTATCATATGCTCTGATTTGCTCGAAGTCTTGACTCATTAATTCTGAACAGTCTGCTCAGTTGCGTGTATTTTCTTTTGAAGTTTCTCTACCAACATGGACTTTTGTTGTAATTGTTCAACCAAATTTTCCACAGACCATTGATTAGCAGTGGCAAAAGCACCCAACGAACCTGCAACTTCCTTTGCAAATTTTGTATCATCTTGGTTCTTTCCATCGTACAACATTCTTTTAATTTTAACTATCGCTCCATATTTATGATGTGTTTCTTGTTTGATAATGACTCTCCTTTTCTCGTTGAAGAAGAATTATGAAGGAGGCATCTCTTCAGATGAAATTGGGGTGAGATCGTCTATAAAAATGACTTTGGAACTAGGATTTCAGAAACTTGACTGCAACAATGTTAGTGAAGTAATAGGGGAGCCTATCTCTGTAGACAATTTTTTCTTAGGAGTATCGGAAATAGATTTGGTTGGTGTAGAAGGAGACGTATCATGCCCTTTCTTTAGAAAAACTTCAAGTTGATCCTTTTCTTGAGTGCCTAATGAAATTGACAATGAACCTCTACTTTCTTCATTAAAACATTATTGCCCTTTGATTTTTCTTCAATATCCTGCTGGCTAGAGCTCCCTGTTTCAAAACCCAGAGGTATAGTTTCTTGTGTAGGTGAAGTGGCTACCTATTATCCCTGTAATAATTTTAACAAGTTGTTTCGTCTGTGCCTTTGAAAACTGAAGAAACTGGCCTATTGATCCCAAGACAAAGTTTGGACTATGTTCAGCACTTCCTCGTAAAACCTGACTCCTCTGAATACTTCATCATGTGGGGAGTTCTCATGCATATATCTCTTCAAGTTGTATTGGGCCAAGTGGTTTTCCATGATTTTATGTGGATCCTACCTTTTAAATTTGATGTCAACCAACTTGACATCCTCCAAATATGTTTCCTCCACTTTGGAATGACCAAAGTCTAACAATGAAAACATACCAACCTGGAGAGGGAAGGTAGGCCATACTTTTTTCCGGTCTTCTTTCAGCTCCTTGTTGATGCCCCTTGTCATTTTTTGATAAGCCACTTCTCTGCATACTAGTCGGTCTAGTAAAAACCTTGGGAGAGCATGTGGAGGGACTGAGCATCCGAAAACCCTGATGTAAGAGAAGTTTTCATCAATGAACCAGTCTACTATTTTGCCCATATTTCCCATGATTCTGTCTAAAATTATTGGCGGTAGGAAACCGTATAGGGATATATGGATGGGCACCACTACATAATGGCAGATTTCGTAGAATAAATCTTTGGCCTTGTCTTCCCACAATTTGGAGTGATAGAAGTGAATAGGTTCAACGTTGGTCGGGGTCCAGCTCCAATTCATCAGCAGAAAAGGGGTTATAAAGAAAATAACGTCCATGATATACGCATACATACAGAAAGGGGAGGTTTTTCCCTTTGACTTCACCAATTGGTATTCCGTTATTTCTTTAGCTAGGTTGTCTGATAAAATTTTGGCCTAGTTAAAAGAATATCCCTCAACCACCTCATGCATAATTAACACCCATGCTACTGGGAAATGAGTGGGGCTCTTCTTTCTGAATAGCCTACAGAGCATCATAGCTACATAAATCATATGGGTATCCAATGATGTTGTGGCATACATGCCATGACCATCGGCTCTAAATTTCTCTGGGTGCCCCCACCAGGATTTTATTATATCAGGATAGATTTTGTCATATTGTATACACTCCTATTGTTCAAAATACAGCATGAATGCAACATTGAAATTATATTTGAAATTGGGGGATAGATGATACATTACTTGTATGTGTTCTAGTCGGAAAGACCCAACCACAACCGTTTGAGAGTTGTAAATGCTCCTGGTTTGAATGTTGATGTTTTCCAGGGCCCGGCCTATCATCTCATTATACAACATGAGTCTTGGCCTCACGGCTATTTTGTGTAGCTATGATTGATCTATATCCTTGATATTAGCTTCATGGGTGTCATTCACTTCATTGTCGAAATCATCTGGGCAATTTATAATCTCATGCTCCAGAATCTCAAACACTTGTGTCCAAGATTTCACAGTGTCTATGGCTTGCGGTGTGGTATCGGATAGAAAGTATACATTAGGATGTGCACCTTCACCATCTTCTTTAATCATCTTATGTGGTGCCATGATATCGATAAAATCATAATGGTATTACCTGTTGCAGGGGAATGTGTGAGCTTCTCGGTCAGAAAAAACTTACTATTCTGCGCAGATGAAAATGGAATTCAAAATCAAGCACTCTTATTCACCTTAGGTGTATTGATTTGAGTATACCTTTACTAATGGAAAATTCATTAACCTTAATGAGAAAGTCTACCTGGCGATCCACAATCTATGCTAAAAAATCATTACCGTTGATTTGTGATAAATGCCATTAATATCGGCAGTTCATGTTCGGGAGTTTTGAATGAAACAGATTTGAAATTTCCATGAATCATGAATCCATGACAGGTTAATTATGAGATACTCCCTTTTAAAATATTAATTAATCATTTTTAATTTCAAGTGCTTCGGATATCGGACCTCGTGATTTTTAAATATAGCTCGAGAAAAAAATCCTGAAATTTGAAACTACGAAAAGATTAATTAACCGCTAATCACTTTTAACTTTTAATTAATCACATTTTAGTTCAAGACTTTCGGGAATTCGAACTTCAGATATTTTAGGATATGACGAAAGGTAAACGTCTGAACTCCAAAGTTATAAATCGTTAACTATCTTTTAACCAATATTAACTTAGTTAATTAAGATTTAATATTTCATCATTTTAATGCATCATAGATTTGCGAGTTATCTCTTTCTTATGTTTCCGAAAGGCCATTACCCGTAGTGACATGTCAAATATGATGTCATTATAGACGACGTGTAGAGACCAGGGGTGCCACGTGTTACTTTGAATCATATGAATCTTTAGATAAAAATGTCAAAAATGGATGACACGTGTCAACTCAAGGAAGACTCGAAAGATACACGTGTACTATAACTCGTGTCCTCTAAAGGTTTATGAAAAGTGATAATGGATACTT
Organism: Picea engelmannii; assembly: GCA_009831015.1. Taxonomy (NCBI): domain Eukaryota; kingdom Viridiplantae; phylum Streptophyta; class Pinopsida; order Pinales; family Pinaceae; genus Picea; species Picea engelmannii. The sequence goes on from ML776798.1 coordinate 440,348, forward strand.
TCAGGTTTTGAGACTATAATCATGAATATCTATCGAAACGTCTGAAGCGTGAAGCTCTGAAATGACCTTTAGTGATTTCACTCTTTAACAATCATGCGGCTCCAAAACTCTGGGAAAAGGGGAAATGTTCGATCAAACGGGGTAACTTAACCAACGATAGATATTATGCACAGCCTATTTCTAATTAACCATAATTAAATTTGATTTGAAATTCAAAAGTTAATTTCTTGAGTTACCACTTTGGGAAACATTATATTTTCATGAAGCTAAGAATGTAAAGCTCAAAGTTAAGGATTGTATAGGTTCCAACAATGGGCATTAGGATCAAAAGTGCAAGCATCATTATGTAGTACAATAGTACAACTTGAAATGTAAAAAAAAAATGGGAGCCTCGTGAAAAATGGCTAGAAATATATTGAGAATAAATCATGTGGAATTGATGCAAAGTCATGGTGGGGCTAAGAGGGCTTCTAAGCCTATGAAAAACTTTGACATGGGTGCAAAAATGGAAAACAGGGATCTAACTAGGGAACCCATGATCAATAGGCTCTACCACCTGAATTAAGAGACTTATAAATGGAAAGAAAGGCTTAGTGTCACAACTTGGTGGGGATGATCCTCAGAAAAAAAATGGAATGGGAAACTGATAATGCTCAATGTAATGACGAAAAACCTAACCCATATGTTAATTTCTAGTTTGGTACATATTAGTGGATCAATGTGACTAAAAAACACCACATAATGACCTTAGAACTTCATTGCAATTGAAAAACTGCAAAGTCAATCTAAAACAACTACATTAGGCTTTAATCTTGATAAAAATGGCTCATAAAAATGAAGACTAGGCATTTCAAACTATGTCAAGTGGGTAAAAATTGCAATAAAAAGGTGAAATAGGATCTTTTTACCATGTCATTTGACTTTTTTACCAACCCCTTGATTTTAGCTAAAAATTACCTCAAACTTCAGATGAAGGTTCGAGAGTTTCCACTGTTTGTTTCCATATTCGTCAGGTCTAGGCAATGCATCTTATCCTTCTCTTCATTTTGATCTAAATATCTTCATTTTTCCTTCAACATTTCAGTGATGGGGAGCCCTAACTGTGAAGGGAAGGTTCACCTATGCCTTTCCTTCACATGAGGTGCACATAAACATCCCTATATTCACTTTTAATGAAGGTAAGGTGTGTACATATGCACTTGTCCCTCACAATAAGAGCATGCATACCCCAAAAAGGTGAAAAAATGGCCTCTAGTTTCATAAATTTATCATCAAAAATCCATATGGAAATTATTTGTCAACAACAATAGCATGAGGATGTCGATAACCATGTTGTGGATGACCTAGAGATGATGAATTCACTCGAGGATTGCGGTTTACTCAAATTTTTAACCATTCCCAACAAGCATGCACAAAAACAACTTATGCAAACCCTCATTAGATATTGGGGATATGGGAAAGAAGATTATATCATAAATGATGATCCCCTCAAGCTCGAGGTGGAGGATATTTATTTCATCATAGGTTTATATTGATGGGGAATGCATGTAAATTTGAAGGGAGGTGGTTACGATGGTGGCACAATGATAATAAAAGAGTACATCAATGCATATTGTTCCACTGGGACCCAAAAAATGGGTTCCCAAGTTCCCATCAATAGTATTGAATACTTGAGCTTAAAGATAATATTTCTCATGATTTCTAGAGTGGTTGGCTCCATAACACTTCATCAGGCCTCTCACCCACACATGTTCAATGAGGTCGAGCACTTGCGGCCTACAGTCTTTGATTGGTGCACGAGGCTTCTAACCAATAAGAAAGCCCAATTTATAGATTGCAGAATGGGGTGACTAGAGAACTTCAATTATGGTAGTATATTTTTCTCCTTCTTTGAGCATGTCCCATCGATGCATCCATGCATATCATTCCTTTCACCTGGCATTCAGGATTGTAGGATGCTTCGTACGGAAGATTTGATGCATAGGCTCAGATGCAGGTGCGTGATCAATGCATTTGATTATGACTTCTTCGATTGGTGGTTCCATTATATTATATACATTTATGATTACCCATATTCTATCATAGATTTCAAGAGATATCTGAAGCTGACATTGCCTCTAGATGCCACTTTGGGTGACATCGGTAAGAGAAATTTTTTATATTTTTAAGTTATTTAATTTTTATTATTTTTTTATTTATCAAAAGAAATAGGTAAAAATATTTATGGCATGAAGAATGATCAACGAAACTCTCTAATGACATATATGTGGCACTTTTTATCACATATAGTTGTCAAGGGAAGCATGTTGTCCAAGTTCATGACCTACACAACAAGCGTCAAAGCGCAACTTTCATATAACTCCATTTCGGGATTAAAATACAAAGCAAGCAGACAAGCTTATCTTTCGATGGCAGAGATCCATCAGATCACAAGATCGACGGCCATAGTCCATTGCGGGGATGCGACGTGCTCGGGCGATAGTTTTCTTGAGAGATCCCACAATTGAAACTGTGGTTTAAGAAAAGTAATATGTGGCAAAAGGTGGTGGATTGTAGGTTCAAAAGTGGTGTGAACCCAAACCACCTTTGAGCGGCCCTGCAATCACGTGTTTATATAGCATCCTATCAAAGAGAAGTGTGTGGTCGCCCCTGGGAATTAAGTCGTGTTTAAATCCCGATGCAGGTAGTTAATGAAGCTAGGGAGGTGGTTGAACATCATGTCCCCCATAAATGGAAGCTCGAAAAGGACTAGCAGATTTCTTGAGCTCACGTCTGACAAGGAGTTGCATGCACAGTCTGATAGAGGCTACATGCACAGTCTGACAAAGAATATATCCATGTAAAGCCTTGCGCCTGACGTATGCTACATATGCAACCTACCAAAGAAGACTCAGATGCAGCGCCTTGAATGTTGTATCTTGATCATGCCTCCGCACTTGTCGGCGGTTTTCAGTATAAATATGTAGTTCTAATATTTTGTAAAGGGGGGAATGGTTGAGCTAGGCTCCCTGCTATTGTAATATTTTTGTGAAGAACATTGGTTCTTTGGTTATGTATTTGTTTTTTGAGACATCTTGGTTAATCTAAGTTAGCTTTCTTGATCCATCTTATTTTCCTCTAATACTAAGAGAGTTCATGATTGACCGATTCACATGGATTGTTATGACTGTATTATGATAAATGTTATATTATATTTTTGTTATAATTTCTTTCAGTTTCTTTGAGATTTGAGTTCAAGAGGATCTTGTGTTTAATTTTTTCCTCCTTAGGCTACTGAAAGACCTTATGTCCATAGCAGACCTCTACACTCTCCTCACCAAAGTCTTCACTCTATTCACCCTTACTCCAACTTAATGACTGAAGTTGATTCCAAACCTCAAATGTTTGTGCATGCTAGTCCATATTTTTGAGTTAGAACGTTATTATCATTGAGTCTGCACCCATTTGACCTCTTTAAAACCAACCTTTGACATATAAAATGAATGGTACTGGGATTACCTTCAACACAATCTGAAGGTGACTTCTAGTGCTAAGATTTATGGCGTCGTTGTTAGGGAATGAATTGAATACTTTTCCCTAGGTAGAACGACAAAGAGTTTATGATTCTGAAGTTGCATCAGACATTAGAACCATTGAATATTACTCTTTCACTTGGAGAATCCACTGAGACGACTCCACTATTTCAGTACAGCTGCTACTAGCTACACCTAAATCTCCCTGAGAGAATGCAACGATCAGATCTAGTGTTTTATGGTGAACAAAGACCAGAAACACTCATCCTACACATCACTCCAATGAGGTGACTCCATTGTTTTAGTGCGGCTGCTTCTAGCTACACCTGAAGCTCCGTGAGAGAACACAATGATCAGATCTGGTCTTTGATGGTGAAAAGGGACCAGACACACTCATTATGAACATCATTCACCTAGTGACTCCATGGTTGAAGGATCGATTGACGACTCCACTAGTCTGAAATGGACAAAATTCTGGGTCAAAGGTTTTCTCCTTTTAATTTCTTCTCTATTCCTGGTTTTCCAAATGTTGTTCCTACTATGGATGAATGGGGTGATTTTTTGCCCATATTTAAAGAGCATAAAGAGGACAACCCTGCAGAGCATATCTGTGAGTTTCATGAACTCATGCATCAATGGGAGAAACATCATGAGGATGTATTATTAAATATGTTCATGTTCTCATTAGCAGGAGATCCTCATGAATGGTATCACTCCTTACCCCCTGCTAGCATCTCCTCCCTAGAAGAATTTCATGCAGCTTTCAATAGGCACTGTCAAACGTTTTATTCTTCTAAGTTAATTTTCATAATTTTTGTGAAGAATATAAAGACTGTGTTCAAGGTATGATTGTTTCAAATGAAAGTTGTGAGAATGAAATTTGTGAGGATGAGAGGTGTACCTCGGAGGAGTTGATAAATCTGGTAAAATCACTTTATGAAAGAATGGAGAAATTGGAGGCAGATCATGCTTGCTACTCTTATGAAGAGGCAGAGGATATTTCGGTCCTTGAAATAGATGTTCTTGGAAGCCCTACTTATGAAAAAGAAGTGATTTTGGATACTGGCCAAGAACGAACAACTTGCGAAGAATATCCCAACGAATATGATGAAGAGCAGATCTCTCCCATGGTTCATGTTTATTATGATTGTGAATATAATCCTTGGGAGAGACATGAAGGAGAAAAGGAGGAGCTAAATGCACAGTTTATCTCTTATTTAGAGCCTGTAAACGAGAAGATATCACCTGGTACCATCCAGCCTGTGTATAATAGATATGAATCAGATTCTGAAACATATATGAAGGATTTCCAAGAGCATGCAAAAAATCATTTTCCTTTATACATTAAGTAAAATAATTGTGTGGAAATCAACCATCCTAAGCAACCGATTGAAGAAAGTATTTTTCCCACGGGCCTTGTTTACGATGATTATGAATATGATCCTTGGGAAAGGCATGAAGAAGAGGAAGTGTCATAGGGGATGTTTATCTCCTGTCCAGAGCCTATCAGTGAGAAACCATCATCTGGGGCCAGTCAGTCTGCATCGATTGTTCACCCACCTATGCTTACCAGAGATATTCATCCTTGTGTGAGCAGTTGTGGAGCAGAGCAGGTTGTCTGTGACAAATTTTCTGGATTTTTCCACTCACTCTATGAGCCTGTCAGCAAGTACTTGGAGTGGCATTTCCTTCATATCTTGGAGCTGCCCAATTTTATCTCAACTTCAACCTTTGGAGAAAATCTAAAGGACATAACCATTTTGCTGTCACGGTTTCATTATTTACTATTGATCACTGACAGAGTAAAAGATCTTCTAGTCAGGAAGTTACTTGAATGGCTATGGTGGAAATTTGCTTTCACCTAGCACCATGTAAAATTCAATTAGTTTAGGACTGTACATAAATAAGCATCTCCTGGAGCCCATGTATTTTTCTTTCATTTTTAGGATAGTGTGTTTGTCGTCCTTTAATCCTCAGTAGGAGTTTTTTTTAGCATGACTCCATATCCCAATGCATAGGGTGACTAGAACTGCTTGTTCTTGGTAGCTCGCAGGGAGCATGCCATCCCTTGTGGAACCAAATGTTATCACATATAGTTGTCAAGGGCAGCAAGTTTTCCAAGTTCGTTGCCTACACAAGAAGCGTCAAAGTGCAGCTTTCATATAATTCCATTTCGGGCTTAAAATACAAAGCAATCAGACAAGCTTATCTTTCAACGTCGGAGATCCATCGGATCACAAGATTGACGAACACAATCCATTGTGGGGATGCGATGTGCTCGGGCAATAATTTTCTTGAGTGGTCTCGCAATTGAAACCATGGTTTGGCAAAAGTAATACGCGAAAAAAGGTGGTGGATTGCAGGCTCAAAAGCGGTGTGAACCCAAACCACCTTTGAGCAGCCTCTCAATCACGTGTTTATATAGTGTCCTATTCGAGAGCAGTGTTCGGTCACCCCCTGGGCATTAAGTCATGTTTCAATCCCGATGCAGGTAGTTAATGAAGCTGGGGCGGTGGTTGAACATCATGTCCCCCATAAATGGAAAGCTCGAAAAGGACTGGCAAAATACCTGAGCTTGCATCTGAAAAGGATTTTCATGCACAGTCTGACAGAGGTTCCATGCACAATCTGACAGAGAAGATATCCATGTAAATCCTCATGCCTAACATAAGCTACATACACATCCTACCAAATAAGACTTAGACACAACGCCTTGAATGTTGTAGCTCGATCATGCCTATGTGGTTGTCGGTGGTTTTCAGTATAAATATGTAGTTCTGATATTTTGTGAAGGGGGGAATGGTTGAGATAGGCTCCCTGCTATTGTAATATTTTTGTGAAGAACACTAGTTCTCTAGTTATGTATTTGTTTTTTGAGACATCTTGGTTAATCTAAGACATCTTTATTGCTCCATCTTATTTTCCTCTGATACTAAGAGAGTTCATGATTGATTGATTCACATGGAATATTGTTATGACTGTATTAAGATAAATGTTATATTATAGTGTTGTTATAATTTCTTTCAGTTTCTTTGAGATTTGAATTCAAGAGGATCTTGTGTTTAATTTTTTCCTCCTTAGGCTATTGGAAGACCTGATGTCCACAGCAGACCTCTACACTCTCCTCACCAAAGTCTTCCCTCTATTCACCCTTACTCCAACTTACTCACTGAATTTGATTCCATACCTCAAATGCTTGTGCATACTAGTCAATATTTCTAAGTTAGAACGTTATTACCATTGAGTCTGCGCCCATTTTACCTCTTTAAAACCAACCTGTAACATATAAACTAATGGGTATTGGGCTTACCTTCAATGCAATATTAAGGTGACTTCTAGTGCTAACAAGACTGATGTAATCAACATGATACCTGAGGCACTGAGACAGAGGCAGAGGTGAGGACCATTCTGATGGAGAGGCCGGGAGGTTCCTTCCGGTAGCCCAGAGGAGCCTAGAGGGGTTATCCCGTCAAATAACCATGGAATAGGTGGAGGATATTCCAAAGAAAATCTAGTAGCATGTGGTGGGTGTACCATGAGCATGGGTGTGACTTTTCCACTAGGTGGTGACGACCACTATTTTCTACCATGAGACCCATATTGATTCCAGGCCCAAGGATTATATGTTGATGTAGGAGCATTGCTCCCAACCCAGCCATGCACTAGCCAGCCAGCCTACTCAGCGCATTCAAAGTGCGCATTCAAGGAAGAGAGGTGTCAGTCCTCTCACATTTTGAATTTGATTTCAATGTAATTAATGTATGTAAGGACATGAAGCCATAGAGCCATGCCTTTCAGTAGGCGTTAGTTAGGAGTAGCCTTAAATGTTTGTGAGGCTAAATCTAGCTCTGATCTGGACTAGATAGCCCATTCAATGTAAATTTAAATGTAAATTGAATAGGGTAGGTGAGATGGAGGGAAGAGCTCGAAGAACCCCCCTCATGTAAAAGATCTTTTGATCCTTTTTTTGAGTAAGTAGAGTTGAGTAGACAGTTGATAGAAGAGAGAGAAGGAGCCAAGAATCTGTCAAAGTCTAAGCTCGAACACATTGTAAAAAGAGGCATTTTACATTAATACAAATAGCAGTTTCCTGCATGTTATTCTGTGGTTGTATGAATGTTGTAGATGTATGGTTAGATATGCATTTGTAGGGGTTCCTTGATTTCAGGTTTGGGGTTCTTTGAGGCTTCATACCAAGAGGGTGTGACAGAACGTTGTGGGTTATGAAAGCCAGTGCATAGATGCACTCCTGAATTCTGTGGAATTTGGGCAAGGATGTGCCAGGAGGGAACATCAGCTGAAGTCATTGGCTCAAGGAGAAACCTCAAGGTTACTAAATACATTAGAGGTAGGACTGTACAGAGGAAATCACAGTAGAAGGCAGAATCTCTGAGGAGTTCTATATAGCTCTGCCAGGAGGGAATCGAGCAAGCGCACTGAGTGTAGAAGAGAACTCTTGTTGAGTTCATTAAGGGAAACAGAGTCACTGAGAGAACTCTGGAGAAACTCTGCCAGATGGGAATTGAGTAGATGCATGGGTTGCATTGATGAGGAGAACTCTGGTTCGAGTTTAGAAAGTATATAGAATCATTGAAGATTCTATAGAGCTCTGCCAGGAGGGAATTGAGCAGGTGCCTGTGTGCACAAAGAGAACTCCTTTGAGATCTGGAATAGAGAAGTGTCCAAGGAAGAGGACCTTCACAGGGTTGTTGAACACCCTGCAGGCTTAGAAAAGAGTGTTTGAGCAGGAAGAGGCTAAGAGGACACTTCCATCCCTTCAAGGAGAGAAAGGGATAGACGATGAAGACCTGTGCAAGGAATGCACCAGGCCAACACCTGAGTCAAGGGTTGATAGATAGCCATCTGGAGGATTGTCAAGCACAAGGAGTGTGCACAAAATAGATTTGGTTTCAAGTCTGAAGCACAGGAGGCCGAGCACAAGAGAAAAGAACTTTTGAAGTCAGAGAAGAGCACAAAGAAGCTCAGAAGAGATAGCACCTTCGTGTGCAGAGACTCTGCAAGCCAGTACAGAATTCGAGAAACCTTTCAAGGTTTTAGAGAGGAGAAGCTCATGAGGAAAAGTTCCTATGAGCACAGAGCGACAGCTGCAAGGAGTGCAGAGTTCATAGTTTGAGAAAGCTCAGGAAGGACAATGCTTTCACGCATAGGCCCATAGTTGTAAGGAGGAGCAGAAAGGCCGAGAAAACCCTTTGGAGGGTTTGAGTTCGAGGAAGATCAGGAGGGATAGCATCCTTAGAATGCAAACAGAAGCCGAGAATGTAGGTTCATAGTAGGAAGCAAAGGTCAAGGCCTTTGGGACACTTGAAATCTTCCAGGTTCAGGAAGAAGGAGCGTAAGCTCAACGAGGAGCTACAACTACCATCGGATCGAGCAAAGGAAAAGATCTGTACCGTTGAAGTTTCACATCCAGCCAGTGCAGGAGATCACAATGGAAGAGAGCATATCTGGGCCATCATATCTAGATTAGATAGCCGATGGCCCTCGGATCTGTTGAAAGGAGAATGAGGTTTAACCCTCATATGCAGAGGAGAGAACCCACGAAGTCCTAAAACAACGAACACATCGGGATTTCATAGTTCAGGGATCAAAGCATTAAGGGGTTGTGGAATCATTGCATCATGATCTCCCAATCCATGAAGTCCTGAAGGAATCGAGACCATCCATCACTCGGACGACACATGGCAGTAATCTGAGGACCCATCGGGGTTTCAAATATCGGGAGACAGAGAGGTAAGAGTTCAGAAGAGAGGAAGTCTCAACTCACGAAGTCTCAAAGACATTAGATCCATCCATCTACGAAGGACATATATCACAAGATCCTCGTATTTTTGGGATTCGGGCATCGAAGAGTGGAACGGAGGAGTCTTCGACTTCGCAACTTGCGAAGTCCCGAAGTGATCAAGATCATCCATCTGTGGAGGATGTGTGGCAGTGATCAGGGAACTACCGGCATTTCGAAGGACCAGGGATCAGTGTCATTGGGGTCAAAGTCCCAAAACACCAAGAGTATTGGGACCACCCAATAAGAGGACACGTGGCAGCGATCGAGGTATCAGGAAAATCCTCGAAAGGATTATACTAGATTTCAGCATACTGGGGATCCGGATTTCGGAAGTCCTAAAGACAAGAAGTCTAGGCTCTTAGGGATGAAAACCTCGAAGTCGCAAAATGCTATGTAGCAAGGAGTGGGGCTGCGGTCACACCTATTATTGGGATATCAGGATTTGGCATTTCAGGGATCTCGTAGACATAAAGTCAGGACACTTCACGTCGGAAGTCCCGAAGTCGTGAAACGCGACACATCCTTTGAGAGGAGAAATTCGGGCTAGGGATTTTGGTATTTCGGGGATCGACATTTCGGTTGTCCTGAGGGCTAAGAGATGGGGCTCTTGGTATTGGAAATCCCGAAGAAGTTTGCGGTTATGGGGAAAAGCGGTCACATGGACCGAGATCTGGGCCAAGGGCTAGTGGGCGATTGAATCCATTTTCGGCATTTCGGCCTATCGGGTTTCAGGGGATCGAGGGACCAAGAACCTCGACACGAGGATTCACAAAGTCATGAAACCTAAAAAGAAATTGTTGACTTTGTCAAAGAGGTGAAGACTCTCGCCCGGTATATGTTGGCATACGTAAGGTTTTCGGGAAAGGACCTGTGGATCGAAATTTGAGATTCTGATAGGGATCCAAAAGAGTCGTTTCGGCTTGGGGAAGCATTGGAATGATCCTAAGACTAGGAGGTCACGTAGAACCTGCTATGGAAAAAGTGGTATCAGAGCTTGATTTTGTTTGTATATTTCAGGCAGAGTGAGCTAGAGGAAAAGGAGTAGCCTGATACCATCAGAGTGGTATCAGAGAGGGATTTGAATTCTATAGGCGACAGGGGTATCTTGCAGAAGAGAAGCAAAAGAAGACAGAGCGTTGAAACTCTGTAGTGATTGTTGCAGGTGCACAACAGTCAGATAGACAGTCAGGAGGACTGTAGGAGAAGTTGGAAGCACTGAGGTTGCAAAGTGACAACAGCAGATTTTCCAGGAGGGCCAACAGAAGGCAGGAAAATGGCTATTGAAGGCCATAGACACGATGGAAAGAAGATCCATCAGCAGCCAAGCAAAGATGAGATGGATAAAGAGCTCACCGATATTGGACTGAGAATGGAGGAACTTGCACTGTAGATGCAGCAGGATGCAAGATCACATTGGGTATATGAATGGCCCATTAAAACGAAGGTAAAATGGCCAGTCATGGAAATGTTGGCCAGAAGACAGTGGAGGTTGTTGAAAATGTGGTTGAGGCATGCTGAAAGCCTTAGAGATGAAGAGGAAATGGTTCAAGTGTGTGAACCAAAGGCTAGGAGAAATATCAGTGATGAGGATGAACTGAGATCACTGGAAGATCTGAAAGACTGCCAAGAGGGAAGAACAAAAATTTCCAATTGCTAGGAGGGAAATGAGATGAGACCGTTGCAGGATCTCATAGACTGTCAGGAGGACAACAGGGAAATTTCATGTTGCCAATAGGGAAATGAGGTGAGATCACTCCAGGGTCTCATAGACTGCCAAGAGGGCAGGACTGGAAATTAAAATTGCCAGGTGGGAAATAAGATGAGATCTGAGGATCTCAGAGACTGCCAAGGGGATAACACAGAAATTACATATTGCCAGAAGGGCAAGGGCGAGAAGATGAGCTTAGAGTTGAGTTCATACCAGCAAGGACAGTTGATAGAGGAGAAGGATAGGAAGGACATTTTCATCATTGGAGGAATTCAAATATTCCTTCCAGGTAGCCTAGTTGAGGCGAGAGATTGTGTTGTCAATGTAGCATCAACAGAAAGATAGCTAGCAAAGACTGTCAAAGAAGAGGAAGAGTTGGAGCATATATCAAAAAATTCCCAAGAAGAATAAGGAAATGAGCATTCCTAGGAATGGCTCAAGTTTTTCAGCCAGGAAGCTGAAATAGAGATGACTGCGGCATTGGAGCTTGCAGCAGCAGAAGAAGAAGAAGAAGCAGACAGCATGAGCTTTGTTGATCTGTGTGAGCAAATTGAAGCCCTGGAGAGAAGGGTGATAGTGAAGAGAATGCACATCCAACAGATGAAGTTGGAAGCAGATGCAGGAGGAGAATACCAGCCCAAGGAGCAGCTGGGAGGGGTTGGACTTGAGCCAACACAAAGAGAGATGGCAGTAGTAGCACTGTCACAGGGAGAATCTGAGCAGCAGCTCAGTAATGAGATTGCAGAATTGGAATCTACCACGGAGTGGCAAGTTAAGGCCACGAGGGATGGAGAAGATGGCATAGGAGATCATGATGATCTACCCATTTGCAGAGAAGAAATGTAGCCGATGAGACTTCAAGAACAGAGCCAACCACAAGAGTAGTTGGACGAGGTGATCGATGAGATCATAGAGCTGATGATCATATCAATAGAGACTGCCAGGGATGGGAAGCTAAACAGAAGAGAGACAGCAGCAGCAACAACAAGGCAGCAACAACAGCAGAGCAGTGGAGAAAATGGACAGCTCCAAAGAGTTGTTTGGGATCCAGGTGGATTTTGACAGCCATGATGGAGAGCTCATGAATTTTTCACAGCAAAGGAGTATGATGCAGGAGCATCTCTCTCAATCCATCCATGCGCCGGCCAGCCAGCCCACTTAGTGCATTCAAAGCACACATTCAAGGAAGAGAGGCACCAATCCTCTCACATTTTAAATTTGATTTCAATGTAATTAATGTATGTAAGGCCATGGAGCCATGCCTTTGAGCAGGCGTTAGTTAGGATTAGCCTTAAATGTTTGTAAGGCTGAATCTAGCTCCAATCTAGACTAGACAACCGATTCAATGTAAATTTCAATGTAAATTGAATAGGGTAGGTGAGATGGAGGGAAGAGCTCGAAGAACCCCCCTCATGTAAAAGATCTTTTGATCTTGTTTCTAATTAAGTAGAGTCGATTAGAGATTTGGTAGAAGAGAGAGAAGGAGCTGAGACTCTGTCAAAATCTAAGCTCGAACACATTGTAAAAAGAGGCATTTTACATTAATACAAACAGGAGTTCCATGCATGTTATTCTGTGGTTGTATGAATCTCTTTGTGTGTTCAATATATGTTGTAGATGTATGGTTAGGTATGCATTTGTAGGGGTTCCTTGATTTCAGGTTTTGGGTTCTTTAAGGCTTCATACCAAGAGGGTGTGACAGAACGTTGTGGGTTTTGAAAGCCAGTGCATAGATGCACTCCTGAATTTTGTGGAATTTTGGCAAGGATGTGCTAGGAGGGCGCATTATCTGAAGTCATTGGCTCAAGGAGAAACCTCAAGGCTACTAAATACCTTGGAGGTAGGATTGTGCAGAGGAAAGCATAGTAGAAGGCAGAATCTCTAAGGAGTTTTGTATAGCTCTGCCAGGAGGGCATCGAGCAAACGCATTGAGTGCAGAAGAGAACTCTTGTTGAGTTCATTAAGGGAAACAGAGTCACTGAGAGAAATCTAGAGAAACTATGCCAGGTGGGAATTGAGAAGATGCATGGGTTGCATTGAGGAGGAGAAATCTGGTTCAAGTTCAGAAAGGAGATAGAATCACTGATGATTCTATAGAGCTCTGCCAGGAGGGCATTGAGCAGGTGCCTGTGTGCACAAAGAGAACTCCTTTGAGATATGGAATAGAGAAGTGTCCAAGGAAGAGGAACTTCACAGGGTTGTTGAACACACTATAGCCTTAGAAAAGAGTGTTTGAGCAGGAAGTGGCTAAGAGGGCACTTCCATCCCTTCAAGGAGAGAAAGGGATAGAGGACAAAGACCTGTGCAAGGAATGCACCAGGCCAACACCTGAGTCAAGGGTTGATAGACAACCATCTGGAGGATTTTCAACCACAAGGAGTGTGCAAAGAACAAATTTGGTTTCAAGTCTGAAGCACAAGAGGCCGAGCGTAAGAGAAACGAACCTTTGAAGTCGGAGCAGAGCACAAAGAAGCTCAAAAGAGATAGCACCTTCGTGTGCAGAGACTCTGCAAGCCAGTGCAGAAGTCAGGAAACCTTTCAAGGTTTCTGAGAGGAGAATCTCAGGAGGAAAAGTGCCTTTGAGCACAGAGCGACAGCTGCAAGGAGTGCAGAGTTCATATTTTGAGAAAGCTCAGGAAGGACAGTGCTTTCACGCACAGGCCCATAGTTGTAAGGAGGAGAAGAAAGGCCAGGAAAACCCTTTGGAGGTTTTGAGTTCGATGAAGCTCAGGAGGGATAGCATCCTTAGAACATGAACAGAAGCTGAGAATGTAGGCTTCATAGTAAGAAGCAAAGGTCGAGGCCTTTGGGACACTTGAAATCTTCCAGGTTCAGGAAGAAGGAGAGTAAGCTCAATGCGGAGCTACAACTGTCATCGGATCAAGTAAAGGAAAATATCTGGACCGTTGAAGTTTCACGACCAAGCAGCACAGGAGAGAACAGTGGAAGAGAGAAGATCTGGGCCATCAGATCTAGCTCACACTGTTGATAGCCCTTGGATCTATTGAAAGGAGCACGAGGTTTAACCCTCGTATGCAGAGGAGAGAACCTACGAAGTCCCGAAATAGCGAACACTTTAAGATTTCAGATTTAGGGGATTAGAGCATCAAGGGGTCATGGAATCGCTGCATTGCGATCTCCTGATCCATGAATTCCCGAAGGAATCGAGACCGTCCATCACTCAGAGGACGCATGGCGGTAATCCGAGGACCCATCAGGGTTTTGGATATCGGGAGATGGAGAGGTAGGAGTTTAGGAGAGAGGAAGTATTGACTCACGAAGTCCTAAAGACATCAGAGCCATCCATTTGCGGAGGACGCATGTCACAAGATCCTCGTATTTTAGGGATTTGAGCATCGAAGAGCGGAATGGAGGAGTCTTCGACTTCACAACTTGTGAAGTCCTGAAGCGGTCAGGGTCGTCCATCTATAGAGGACACGTGGCAATGATCAGGGAACTACCGGGAGTTCAGATATTGGGAGTTCGAAGGACAAGGGATCAGTGTCGTTAGGGTCAAATTCCCGAAACGCCGAGAGTATCGGGACCACCCAACGGGAGGACACGTGGTGGAAATCGATGCATCAGGAAAATCCCTGAAATAATTATACCATATTTTAGCATACCGAGGATCGAGATTTCGGAAGTCTTAAAGACAAGAAGTCCGGGCTCTTGGGGATGAAAACTCTGAAGTCGCAAAATGCGACATAGCGAGGAGTGGGGCTGCGGTCACACCTATTATTGGGATATCGGGATTCGGCATTTCAGGGATCCTGTAGTCATAAAGTCAGGACACTTCACGTCAGAAGTCCTGAAGTCACAAAACACAACACATCCTTTGAGAGGAGAAAGTCGGGCCAGAGATTTCGGTATTTTGGGGATCGGCATTTCGGTCGTCCCGAGGGCTAAGAGTCGAGGCTCTTGATATTGGAAATCCCGAAGAGGGCTGCAGTCACAGGAAAAAGTGGTCACATGGACCGAGATGTGGCCCAAGGGATAATCGACGATTGAAGTTGCTTTCGCCATTTCGGCCTATCGGGTTTCGGGGGATCGAGGAACCAAGAACCTCAACACGAGGATTCGTGAAGTCACGAAACCCGAAAAGAAATGTTTGACTTGGCTGAAGAGGTGAAGACTCTCGCTTGGTATATATTGGCACAGGTAGGGTTTTCAGGAAAGGACCTGTGGATTGAAATTTGAGATTTCGATAGGGATCCGAAAGAGCCATTTCGGCTCAGGGAAGCATTGGAACGATCCTAAGGCCGGGAGGTCGCACAAAACCTGTTGAGGCAGGGGGTGTTGCAGCAGATGTTATTTGAATTTTTTTATATATTATTTATCCATATGCATATGTATTACCATGGGCTAGGATCCCCATTTTTGTGTGTCATCCTACACATATTTGTACTTGATGAAACATTAATACAATGTTTAAAGGGTTTTTCATCTTTACTTATGTTTGCAAAAATGATGTGATTTCTTATTATAATACACATATGCATGCTTTGATTTTATTTAATGCGATAGACGCTAATATAATACATAGTTATCCAATGCATCATATAAGTAATTATGACTTCTCAAAACATGAATGTAAGTAATAAATTGAAATGAACACTCAAGAAGTCACACTCCAAAAACTTTCACATAAGCATAGGGTCAAGGATATGGTACACACCATTCAATTGCAACACTGCCAACTATGAGTCCAGATGAAATATTAAGTGTTGAATTTTGTCCAAAATGGATTTTTATAGTAGTTCGATTACAACGCTATACTCAACCACGTTATTTGTCTCAATCAAAAGACAAACACCTTTGGAGGTCACAAGTTGATCTATGGGAGAGTAATTCACCCAAGTAGTGGAAGCGAAGTTCTGAGTGTGGTGGCTAACACCAGTCATGAACCCGATGAATCCAACTGCCTCCAATGGAATCTACCAACCAAGCACAAAGCATGATAAATAAAGACCAAAACATAATATAAAGCTAACTAAAGTAAAATAAATACTAATGTACAACAATTACAAGTCAAAATTCCTAGGAATTGTTTCCTAAGCATAGTACCTCTTCAGGTAGATCCTATTGTGGGGCTCATCCAACGTGTTTTCTTCATAATCTTGTAAGTCATAGGATCCTTTTCTAAGGACATGCGTCACAATGTAAGGACCATGCCACATAGGATTAAATTTTCCTACCTCCAAGGAATCTTTGTCTTGGTCATAGACCAAGATCAAGTCTTCTTTGGATAAGACTTGACGATAGATAGACTTATCTATCATCAATGGTTGAGATCATCTCAAGTAAATCTCAACTCAAAACCAAGTAAATCTCTCATTGAAAGCACCATGAATATTTTCCAGGTCCTAACAAGCTGCCAACTGCGTCTGTCTTTCACCTCAAGTTGGCTCTAAGTTTCAATTGTCAAACAACGGTTTGTTGTTGTTTTATAACAGCAAATTGTTCAGTAACTTCTTTGTTGTCCTGTTATGGTTACATATGCCAAATGGGTGCTCTAGCATGTATTTTTGTCACAATATGTTAGCACATGCATACCATAAGCTATATAACACACCTAGAGATATTTTAGTGTTGAAATAATGATGTTCTAAACTCTAACATATATGAAAGTGAACACAAGTATTTTTGGTCAACACGACCCTGGATAAAACCCCCCCCCAGGGAAAACCAATTTTGAATGGAAGTATATATTTATGGAAAATAGAAGGTGGATTACAACAAGTACATGAAACAAATGAATCCAATACAATGGCATCATGTCTCAACCTACAACACAATTCCAAGAGTGAGAGATGCACTCAAGCATGGTGTTCCCTCCTCAAATATAGCTATATCCACTTAAAAGAAACTCCCTTTCTCTCTGAAGCTCTGATGGAGAAACCCTTGCACCACAATGTGCTCGTCTGTTACCTCTCCACTGAAATTGTCCTCTGATAAATCTAACCACTACAAGACCTCCCTGCCAGTTGTGCACCCTCCTCCTCAAGTGCACCCTCCTCCTAGCAAGAACAACTCCAAAAAATAAGCTTGGGCCTAAGCCTCCATGATCCCTACATGCAAGGATGCACCCAATATCTCCTCTCCCAATGCTTCCATTATCATATTCTTGCTCCTCCTACTTCTCCTCAAGTGAACATAACAAATAATGAATGTGCCTCATTTGCCCCTTGCACCCTCCTTAAGGATGCATAAGGAAACCTAGTAAATGGGTGGATGAAATCATCTCATCTCATCCGAAGTCAATGGTTGAGATCATATCAAGTAAATATCAACTCAAAACCCACTTTACTTTAGTTTCCATAGTTTCACTTTATGTCCCTTAATTCACCCACAAAGTGAATTAATTTCCATTTTAGGCTTAAATGACCAAATTTCACTTTTGACTTAAATCTCCTAATTCAAAGTGAAATTAGACATAAAGTACATGCTACAAGGTACAAAGTACTTCCCACATGTGTTTATAATCTCACAAACACAAGGGGACCACTTCCCAAGGTACCCAAATCTCAACACTCCCTCTTACCGAGGAAAGTTCCCTTCACCCCCAATCTCATCCCTAGAGTGGAAATGGTTTCCTACTGGAAAATACTAAGTGAGTATGGTTGTACCCTAATCAATGAAATTAGTCTGACACAGATCTGATCAATCTTCATGATCCATATATGGAAGTGTCTCTCCACCTATCCAAGATCACCTAGATCTTGGTATCAAATCAACTATCTCCACCTTGATCTCCCACCAAGGATTTCTACCTCCTGGCATCTCGCCAACGGTCACTACTTTTGGAATCTCACCAAGAGTCACTCTCTTGGAATCTCACCAAGAGTCTTCCCCTCTTAGTATCTCACCAATAGCACTTGGATCTTGAAAACTCACCAGGATCCTCAACTTGGCCTCTCACCAAGTAGCTTCCACCTGAAGTGGATCCAGAACTTGATACGCCCATCTCTATAGCCAAGTCATCCACAAGCCTCTCTGGTGCCCTGTCGCTCCTCCTCATCAACCTTTGATTCTCTAAATCCCCTACACCAACCCTCTGTCTCGGCAACTCTGAAACTGAATATGTCCCAAGTGGACCAGTTACCCCTGATGATGGTGTCCAAGGAAACTGAGTTGGAGATCCCTCTGAATCACTACTATGATTTAGTAGGTCATCCTCAACTTTCTCTCCCCACCTGATGTGGGATGGTGTAACAACAGACAAAGTAGTAGTGAATGCACACTCTCTCACAAACAGTTCATTGAACTCAAGCTCCTCTATTCTCACTACTGAAACATCTTGTAGCTTCTTCTTATTCTTCTTGGGACACTATCCTGCATAGTGACCCATCTCCCTACAAACAAATCATCTCACTGTTCTCATGTCTCTCTTCAAACCAATGTTTCTCTCTCCTCCCTACGGTGGGGACCCAAACTTGGGACCCTATCGACCTCCTCGATCGGTCTTCTTCTTTCCCTTTGTCCAAAGAGAAAGATCCTCATCACCCTGCACTGTCTACTGTTTTTGTTGTCCAGAAGCCTCTGTTACAAGTCTAATCTCCTCCTGAACGAATTCATCCCACATCCACTCTCATGTGGGAATGACCTCCTTGGAAACAATGCCATGAACGAATGGACCCCATGGTTTGGTGAAGTTGTTTAAGGTTGTCCTCACCATAGAATCTAGCTCCACCACCTCTCTAACAACTCCAAGCTCATCTCTAATCTGGGTGTATCGGCCAAGGAAAGAAGTAACCGACTCATCTTGGAGAATGTTAATTCCCCTGAGTCGATCATGAAGAACCATCCTTTGTTTCTCATTATAGATCTCATAAATCTTGCATAGAGATGCCCACATCTCAAATGCCCAATCTTTCCCAGTCAAGTGGGGAATGATGTGATCCCACACTAAATCAAATATCGTCCTCTTTTCCTTATTGTTCCTCTTCCTGAACTCTTCTAACAAGATGGGAGCAGTAGCAAGAGGAACAACAACAGGCGCCTCGGCTATATCCCATAGTTCGAGGTCCTCCAAGACAAAGACAATCTTGGCCTTCCAAGGCGACCAATTGTTATCTCCAACTAGCCTATCCTTCACACACATCTGAGATGATGACATCACTTTCCTCTACACTCAAAACGATTCTACAACTGTAAAGGAAAGTTTCCTCACTCCTTTCAACACAGGTGTTAAAAGAGGCAAATGAACACTGACCTCACTCCTAGCAATATAGGTGTGAAAAGAGGTTGTGAAAAATCAGCCTCACTCCTACAACGTAGGTGCGAAAAAATACTGACGAAAATTTCCAAAAACTACTTTACAACCCTCTACAAAATTCTGCCAACAAACTATCACTAAACTCTATCAATGGTTGTCCAAAAAATCTGCCCAAAAGGTATCTAAAACATCCCACTCATATTATGTCCAAAACTACTCAAAAATCGGCCACCCAGCTCTGATACCATGAAGATTTTCCAAGTCCTAACAAGATGCCAACTAGGTCTGTCTTTGACCTCAAGTTGGATCTAAGTTTCAATTGTCAAACAAGGGTTTGTTTTTATTTTATAACAACAAACTATTCAATAACCTCTTTGTTTTTCCCTTACAGTTACATAGGCCAAATGGGTGCTCTAGCATGTAGTTTTGTCACAAGATGTTAGCACATGCATACCATAAGCTATATAAACATGCCTAGAGATATTTTAGTGTTGAAATAATGTTGTTCTAAACTCAGCAAAAATGAAAGTGAACACGGGTATTTTTGGTCAACATGACCCTGGATAAAAACCCCCCAGGGAAAACCAGTTTGGATTGGAAGTATATATATGTAGAAAATAGAAGGTGGAATATAACAAGTACATGAAACAAATGAACCTGATACAATAACAGTTTGTCTCAAATTTCAACACAATTACAAGAATGAGAGATGCGCTAAGCATGGTGCGCCCTCCTCAAATATAGCTATATCCACTGAAATGAAGCTCCCTTGCTCCCTGAAGCTCTGATGGAGAAACGCTTGCACCACAGTGTGCTCTCATGTGTTGCCTCTCCAGAAATTGTCCTCTGAGCAATCTGACCACTGCAAGACCTCCCCTCTAGTTGTGCACCCTCCTCCTAGAAAGAAAAACTCCACAAAATAATTTGGTCCCTAAGCCTCCATGATCCCTCAATGCAAGGAGGAGCCATGGATATCATCTCCCAATGCTTCCATTATCATACTCATGCTCCTCCTACTTCTCCTCAAGTGAACATAACAAGAAATGAATGAGCCCCTTGTGCCTTCCTTAAGGATGCATAAGGAAACCTAGTAAATGGGTGGATGAGATCCTCTCATCTCATCCTAAGTCAATGGTTGAGATCATCTCAAGTAAATATCAACTTAAAACCCACATTTATTATGAGATTCATTCACCTTGGCCGCATCTTTGCACAACTCATCTAGTTGTTCTAGGTGAATTAGGTACTCCTCTGAGGCAATAGCTCTAGAGAGGAGCTCAATGGATATCCTGAGTAAAAGAATATCAGACTCAACAAGTAGAAATGCTTCCACCCCATTGATGCATTGGAATGGTGTACAATTAGTGGTGGTCTTAAATGATCTTTGGTACACGCAAAGTGTCATGAAAAACATTAAATGTCAGTTGGATTTATTCACATTAATAGTTCATTGGAGAATGGTCTTCAAGGACTTATTCATTGCCTCTACTTGTTCATTAGCTTATGGATAGTAAGGTGACAAATGTTAGGATATTTACACACTCAGGATTTAGTTAAGATCTACCTGGTCTAATGTGTATCTAGGTAAAAGTGTGTTTCTTTAGTATGCATTTGTAGTTAGAAAATCTGACTGTCACGATTTGTTCCTGACATAGACTGATCTGACTATCACGATATGTTCCTGACATAGATTGATCTGACGGTTCATGTTCTCCTCAATCTTAACGGCTACACTGATCCATGGATTAAAACCCGATTGGTCCATGATATCTATTTAAAGAGCATGGAGGGTCATTTTCCAACGATCGATTGTGAGAAACGCTCTAGTAAAATCTCTTTGTAATATTTTTCTTTTGCATTAACAAATTCCTCCAAGTGGTTGTGTTGGTTGGGGCCGTGGATGTTTCCCCGTAGGGGTTTTACCACGTCAAAATATTGATGTGTTGATATTTTATCTAGTTGTGTGATTGGTTACTAAAGGTGTTCATTGTCTATTTGAATACCTATGTTTTCGAACATGGTATCAAATCCTGTTTGAAGACTTTCTCCCTTTGTAGATGGAGATCGTGAAACCGAGTTGTCTCATATCTTATTTCTACCATATATGTACATTTATAGACTAAGAGGACTATTCCATTGTGTCTAGAGTGTTTGTTTCAGTCAAGAATGTTTTTCATTTCACTCGAAAGGTTTCTGTTTTCCCAAGATATGACCATTTCAGTCAGATCTGGAGGTATAAAGCCCAAATATGCCCTTTTAAAAATTTTGCAGAGTATTATTTCAGTTTATTTCGGTTTTCTATTTTTTTTTTTGGTTTCTACTCTTTTGGATAAGTGTATTCTCTTTTCTCTGTGCCCTATGTTATCTCGGAAAATAATAAATAGATTGGAAAAGATGCATTTTTCGGGTAAACTAACCAAGATCTAACCCTTTTTGTCATCGAGAAGCAAACATTTTTTCTTGTGTGAAAATAGTTTCTTTTAGCAATCTCTCCAAGGTGGTCTTCAACAACAACAACACCCCCAATCCTCCTTCTAAACAATACAATATGTTTTCTTAGCTCACTTGGTTAAAAATTGTCTTATTAAGTAAGAGGTCTTGAGTTCAAGTCTCTTTTTTGTTTCTTTTTTTGAAAAACTTTATGCATCCATTGTAAAGTGTGTTTCACTTCAAGTGTAAAAGTGAATGACTATAAGTAGCTTTAATATTTTATTTTAAAGTTGTTTATTTTTCATGCAACTTTATTTTATAAAGTAACTTCATTGTAAAAGTGATCACCGTTTCTTTTTATAAAAGTGGGTCAGTTCATAAAACAACATATTTGTAAAAGTGAGGTTATTTGAAGGGGTATCACCACGTGGACCAACTTCTACTTGACACGTGACCCTTTGGTTATCATTTATATTTTTGTAAAAGGGCATGAATTTCATATCCGAAGTCTGTTTTCAGTGTCATTTTTTAAAACCGCCTAATTTTTCTAGATCTTTCCATTCAAATCATCAGTTTCAGTTTTTAAATCCATTTATATGCATGTTTATTAAGGCTTCTTCCAGTGATCTTTGCTTATAAACACCAACTACTTCCAATGGAAATCCCATATGGAGGATTTATTAAGAAGTAAAATCTTGTACTGGATTCCCTTGAGAAAGGAAAAATAACCCACTTATGATGAAAATAAAGTCAAATGGGCTAATATGAATGAAGAATCACGCAGACTGATCAAAATGTCGATCTCTCATGATTTAAGGTTCCACCTTCAAGAAATTGATGACCCCGATGAAGCTTGGGAAAAACTTGAATATGTGTTTGGTAAACACAATATTATTCGAGCACATCAATTAGAAAATCAGATACTGACTTTAAGTCCAAATTATTTTTCTTGCATTGAAGACTATCTATCTAAGTTTAAAACACTTATAATTTTATGTGAAGAGTGTAACATAAAGCTAGAGGAAGAGTGTTGCATATATATTATTCTTTCTAAGATAGGTAGTGCATATTATGTGTTTTCATATACCTTTTATTCCACGAGAGAGGCTCTAGGGAAATCTTATCAAAAACCCACTCTTGAGTCCTTTTGTGATGCTTTGATTAGATAGCAAAATAAGCTTGTACAGCTAGGATTTATCAACACTATAAGTGCCTCCAAAAAATCCTTAGTCGTCCAACAGAGAGATAAACCCAATAATCCCAAGAAGTAACATGCTCACCACAACAACAAGCAAAAAAAGGCTCCCAAACCCACCCAAACAGTTTCAGCTCCTAATCGTGACAAATGAGAAAAATCTAAAAATAAGAATATTGACAAACATTGAAACTTTTGTGGGAAAGATGGTCATGATGAGTCCAAATGTTTCAATAAGATGGTAGCTCTAGAAGAAGCGATGAAGAAGCATAGCATCAATATTTATTCTACTTATTCTTCTTCTTCTCATGGACATGCACTTTCTACTTATGGTTTCTCCTTCAATGAAACTTCAACTTCTTCTTTTGATGAGTGGTTTAGTGTTTCTAGAGAATTTTATCACATGGCTAAGGAGAAAGACATATTTTCTACTCTAAATGAATGTAACACCAAGAAAATATTTGTTGGTGATGATAGATCTCTTAGTGTTGTAGGATCTGAAAAAGTTCATGTAGATAATGATCATTCCAATGATGTATTATGTGTTCCAAGTCTTTCATGTAACCTTCTATCAATATATCAAACCACTCATTCAGGTGAAGGTAAAACCATAGAGTTTAATATTCACCTCACCAAGTTGTAATCAAGGATGTAAACAATCCTCAACATATTCTTGCAACTAGAATTGTTGATGATATTACCATATTGTAGAAGTTTGACAACTTTGGGTCATCATCTTTTGTTGCTCATAGCGATGACTTGAGAAAAATTTGGCATGAGCGGTTTGGTCATCTAAACTATCACTCATTGCAACAACTATGTAATCAATAGATGGTCATGGGTCTTCCTCTTGTTTCATGCAGATATGGTGTTTGTGTCAATTGTGTTCTTGGAAAACATCATCGGGACAGTTTTGAAAAACATGCTTCTTGGCACGCCTCGAGCCCTTTGCAGTTTGTTCACAGTGACTTGTGTGGTCCACTTTCTTCTCTTTCCTTTTCTAGGTGAAATTTTTTATTAACTTTCATTGATGACTTTTCCAGACGTACTTGGGTTTACTTCTTAAAAATTAAGAGCAAAGTTTTTGACAAGTTTATGGCCTGCAAGGCCCTTGTAAAAAATCAATCTGGACATCAAATTCAAAGATTAAGAACAGATAATGCAGATGAATATGTGAACAATAAAATTACAAGCTATTGCACTACATAGGGCATCCAAATGCAACACAGTATTCCATATACACCACAATAAAATGGTGCTTCTGAGAGAAAGAACCACACATTAAAAGAAATGGTTAATTGTATGATCCAATCTAAGGGATTAAGTCTAAAGTATTGTGCGGAAGCCATCAACTGTGAAAATTACATAGTAAATCACACTCCCACAAAGGATCTTAAAAATATAACACCAGAAGAAGCATGGACTAAAATTAAACTTGATGTAAGTCACTTCTATGTATTTAGCAGTATAGCATGGGCTCACATTCCTGATGAGAAAAGGAAAGCATTGCAGCATAAAAGTGAGAAGTGTATAATTATTGGTTATTTTGAAGATGTCAAATGTTATAGACTTCTTCAACCACATTGTAATTAAATTATTATTAGAAGAGATGTCAAATTTGATTAAAATATCTTGGCCTACAAGCCATCTTCAACATTTGTGCCTTCTTCTATTCCTATTATGGTTTCTTCTTTAGATAATGACAGTGAGGATGAAAATACACTTCCTCATGCTCACCTTCCTTCAAATGAGTTTTTTGAACCTACACCAACACCACCGCTTCCTAGATGGGTCCGTTCAACACTAGAAGCAATTAATGATCTTTTCGGTGATCCTTCAAATCAACGTCAGACACATTCACAATTCCAACGTGCCTCTTCTCTTTTGGATCAAGTTTCAGAGACTCGTGATCCAAAGACATTTGCAGAATCTTCCAGTCATCTAGATTGGGATACAACAATGAATGAAGAGTATCGTTCTTTAATGGAAAATGATACTTGGGATCTTGTACCTCTTACAAAAGGAAGACAACTTGTCAAATGTAAATGGGTCTACAGAACTAAGTATGCATCAGATGGAAGTGTTGAAAGACACAAGGCTCGATTAGTTTCCAGAGGATTTTCCCAAGTTGAAGGAATTGACTACAATGAAACCTTTGCCCCTGTTGCCAAAATGACTTCCATCCGCCTTGTTCTTTCCCTTGATACCTCACATAAATGGGAGGTCCATTTAATGGATGTTAAATCCACCTTCTTGCATGGGGATTTGCAAGAATAAATCTACATGGAACAATTTCATGTCTATGTCCAAAATGACTCTAACCTTGTTTTTCGCCTTAAGAAATATCTTTATGGTCTTAAGCAACCTCCCCGAGCTTGGTATGTCAAAATTGACAACTTTCTTATTGACACCGGATTTTCTAGATGCCATTATGACCCTAATGTCTATACCAAGAAAGTAGGAATCCATATCATAATCCTTGTATTTTATATTGATCAACTTATCCTTACTAGTAGCGACTCAAAACTTTTAAACCATGTGAAAACCAACCTTAAGAAGAAATTTGAAATGACAGACTTAGGATTTTTCCACTATTTCCTTGGCCTCCAAGTTTTGCAAACCAAGGAAGGAATTTTTCTTTCCCAATATAAGTATGCTTGTGACCTTATTCATCGCTTCCATATGGAAGATTGTAAACCAACCCCTTCTCCCTTCCAGTCTAGAGTCAAGATTGTTGCCACATGTACTTCTCCCAAAGTTGATGCCACTTTGTACTGTCATTTAGTTGGTAGCCTCTTATACTTGACTCATAACCATCCTGATCTTTCCTTTGTTGTTGGTCTTGGTGCCCAGTATATGCAAACACCCCATGAAATACATTGGAAAGTAGATAAAATGATACTTCGATATGTCTGGGGTATAGTTCAATTTGTGATACATTACAGTTCAGGGGGGACTCCTTTATTGGTTGGTTTCATTGATTCATATTGGGATGACGACCCTAATGATTGGAAGTCTACTGCAAGTTATGTTTTCATCCTTGGTTTAGGACCTGACACTTGGACCTGGAAGAAATAACAAGCTATTGCACTTTCTTCAGCAGAACCAGAGTATCGAGCAACGATAAATTCAAGTCAGGAAGCCTTGTGTCTTCGACAAAACCTTTCAGAGTTTGGATTCTAGCAACAACATCTGACAAGCCTTTGGTGTGACAATCAAAGTGCCATCAAGCTCTCCAAATACCTAGTTCAGTATCAACACAACAAACACATTGAGATACACATGCACTTCATCAGAAAGCACATTCATGATCGAGTTATTGAAGTGCTCCTTTTCCGTACAGAATATCAAGTTGCAGACATTTTCACAAAGTCTCTTACAGAAGCGAAGTTTTCCAAACTTCGATATATTTTAGGGGTTCAGGAAGTTGTCATTAAGGGGGAATAGGATATAATACCTCCTTTATTCTTGTGTTGTGTCACTTTTTGTATATCCTTCAATCCTATCCCAAGTTGTTCTTAAGGGGGGATGTTAGGATATTTAGACACTTAACATTTAGTTAAGATCTACTTGGTCTAATGTGTCGTTAGCTAAAGTGTGTTTCTTAGTGTGTTTCTTTAGTATGCCTTAGTATGCATTTCTAGTTAGGAAATATGAAGGTCACAATATGTTCCTGACATACAGTGATATTATGGTTCATTTTCTCCTCGATCTTAACGACTACATTGATTCGTGGCTTAACACTCGATTGGTCCGTGATCTCTATTTAAAGAGCATGGAGGGTCATTTTCCAACGATCGATTGTGAGAAACTCTCTTGTCAAATATTTGTGTAATATTTTTCTTTTGCATTAATAAATTGATCCAAGTGGTCGTGTTGGCTTGGGAAATGGATGTTTCCTTGTAGAGGTTTTACCACGTCAAAATATTGGTTTGTTGATCCTTGATCTAGTTGTGTGAGTGGTTATTGAACGTGTTTGTCCTATGTTGGAATACATGTGTTGTTGAAAAACAAATGTTCCTGATGGAACCCTAGCTTGGTTTTTAATTTGGTCATTATTTTTTTATGGAAATGACTAATGTGATCAGCGACAATCTCCCTAGGTATGCCTTAGAATCTGACAATGACATGGTTGAATATGAATAGTGTTTCCATTTCATTGTTGTTTGATAATGTCATCATGACCTTAGCCCACTTCGCAAAGTATTATATGACCATGTTGCTTTACTTGTGGACATGTGTTGAAGTCGGATGACACATCGTAAAATCAACCCCCCACTTGGTGAAAAGACCAATGGTGATGACGGGAAAGAGTGGAGCTACGCGTGCACACATCTTCCTTGAAAACACCTAGCATGAATGCCATTTCTTAATGGATTCAACACAATCCTTGAATACTAAGGGCTAAAAGTATCCAATGCATAAAATATTTTGGGATATCACCAACCCAAAGAGGTGATCTCCACTAGATCTACTATGAAGATCATTTAAAACCCTTTCTGCTTCTTCATGGGTCAAGCAGCGACACAACACTTGATCAACCCCTCGAAAATACAAAGTGTCTCATATGATGAAGTGGTTCTTTGAGTGATGGTGAACATGATGCCATTCATAATAAGAGAATCTAGGGTAAACCTTTGAGTCTAGAGATATACCAAGATGTCTCCATGCCAAGGGTCATTAAAGGAGATGATAAAAATGGTCTCATCAAGAAATGAGTTGGTTTCAATTGATCTTTACTTTCCTTAGGTTTTAAGCACTATAAAAAGCCCCATGTTAAGTCTAAAACCCCTTATTAATCCCTAGATATTGAATAATTACATTTCTAGTGTTATATGTGTATGTAGGCTAGAACCCTTCATTGTACCCTTTCATTATAATTTTACTCTGTCTCCTACATATATGCCAAGGAGACCTAGTCTTGGGATCATCTCATCTCATCTTGTACATTGAATACATTGTAAAAAGAGGTTTCCACCTTGAAGTGGGCTATTATTCATTGACCTTTTGTCATTCTCAAGGCGTTGGTACATAAAATTTGGTATCATAGTATCAATCATAGGGTTTTTCTTCCTCAAACAAGTCATCTTGGAATTTTCGCTATAACTTTTTTTCTAGAATGTTTCAAGCCGTAAAATTTTGAGAATATTGAGGCAAGATAGCGAATAACAAGTGATCAAAATTTCAAGTTCTGGTTCATTATATTTTTTGACATATCATCCATGGAAATTAGGGTTTGTGACTAGTCCTGAAATTAGTCTCAAACGAGTCATTTTTTAATTTTTGCTATAAAAATATTTCGGTGGAGTTTCAAACTCTGAAATTTTCATAATAGTGAGGATACATAGTGAATCACTTGTGGATTTTTTTTAGATTCTGACTCATTATAATTTATGAGATATATCTTGTGACAGTTTTTTTATTATTATTAATCATAAAATTAGTCTTAAAAACGTATTTGTGGTACTTTTGATATAAATTTTTACTAGTTAAGGTGTAGACAATGAAATTTTCAAGAGTTTAAGAAATCATATTAGAGTACTACAAGCCAAAATTTCATACTCGCAAGGGTTTAAATTTCATAGATGTATTAGGACAAAGGTCAACCATCCAGAAAGTCTCCAAATTTGGGTTTTAAGAGTATGTAACTTACAATTGACATAAATTTTTATCGAAATATATTTTTTTGGTGATCCATAATTTGTGATAAAGATGAAAATGAGGAGAATTATTATTTTATCCAATGGAAAGAGGTCCTTCAAGAATTTCTACCCCTAGTAAATTTCTAGAGAGCTCACACATGACATATGAAGAAAACAAAGACTTCGAAAATAGGTTATCCCAATTGAAGAACCAAGTTGATGAAATGAGTGGTAGTGTGTTGAAACATTAGGATTTTTCACGTTCCCAAGAAACACTTAAAAATGAAATGGAAGATAAAATGGAAAGCTTGTTGGAAAATAAGGTGGAAGAAAATAAGGTACAAATGGATAAGAAGATGGAAGAATTGTAAAATTCCATGCCAACTATTGTCCCTGAGTTTATACTTTAAGGCTCTAAAGTATATTGTCAAGGCATCTAAAAAGATAGAGGAAGTTGAGGACAGAAAAAATTAGTGATTAAAGGTGAAGGCTATAATTGGTTCCTCAACTGTCTCTATCGAAATTCCCAGTTTTCCTTAATGTTGATATCTCTCTCAATTGTTGCCCATGAACATTCTAACTTAACCCAGTTGTTTGTAAGATAGTGTTGAATAGATTTAGAGCAATGTTGATTTGATCTAAAAGACTGGGTTCGTTGTTAGGCTGCCTTGAAACTGGTACTGTCATGAAGGATAAAAGGTAAAGAAGATACAATTCTACGTTTTCTTTTTAGGCTTTGTTATCTCTATTTCACAATGTAAAGAGAAAGATTTTAAAACATGAAATAATAGGATGATTGAATTAAAGGTTGTTTCTTGTATCCGAGTTAAATTTAAAGGAAAGGAAACATGCATGATATGAGGGAAAACATAAATCTATTAACAAGGTGAGGAATCAATATAAGAGGAATCTCACGTTGTAACAGAAGACTATGAAACAAGAAAATATTAATGAACCATATGATATTGAAATCTAAACATCTACAGGTCTTGTATCCGCTGATAACCGATACAGAGGAAAAATTGTAGCTGATTTAAATAACAAGAATAATAATTTCCATAGTAGATGTTTCACTAAATTGTAGACAAGCATTCATCAATTAGACATATGAAAGAAAGATGAAAAGACAGGGGAACACATAACTCAGACGTGACAAATATGGAATCTTCAATCTGCATTTCTATCGATTCAAAGTTTCTGTAATGGCCGAATTAATTAAACAACCATTTGATTTACAACATAACAGTAAAATTCTAGAAATTTCTATAATTTAGCACATTCGCCTACAAATTTATCAATTATAATAAAAATTTATAAGAGATTAAAACAATGCATAATTTGAAATACCTGAACCTGATGCTAATAACCCTCTGTTTGTCCTTTACTTTCTTGACCGTTGTTGCACTGTAACACACTGCCAAAAACCTAGTTCCTCCCTGCCAACTAGGTAACTTCCTAGCTCCAGGATATCATATGGATATCCTGGCCCCCATGCCCAAAACCCCCAGCAACCCCGGTGCACTGATACAATCCCACTCCCAAAATTTCACCTCTCTCTACAAATCCCATAGCTCCTAAAATCCATCCCCAACCTTCGTAGCATGACCTCCCGTCCACCTCTTTCCCTTCCTTATCCCCCCTTCACCGACTTCCCCCGCCTCATTTACTCCCTACATAACTCATTTATTACCTTCTTATCCTTTCCCGTTAATGCCCCCTTATCCCCTTTATTTAATATCTTATCCCTTGTAGTTAATATGTTATCCCTTATTGGGTACGTAAATTAATTTAATAATATAATTTATTATCCTCCTTTTATTTATTTACCTTATTAATTAATGAGTTAATTAATACCTAAATTAATCATTGACAATCATGAATAACTAATTAATAATAATTAATTAGTTAATGTTATTTTAAGAAATGATTATGGTTTAGCTAATCTTTTAGGACAGTTATATTATTAAATTAATTATAATTTAATAATCATATACATTTATTTAAGCAGGGTTGTTACATACACCCACCCTTCAAGAAACTTCGTCCCGAAGTTAAGATATCTTATGGTACAAAGGACAAGAAACATGGTTCACACATTCATAACAAGTAACCGACATTATTAGTAAGTAAGTCGAGAAAAATCATACATACTAGTGTATATGTACAAGAAATGCATGTGTAGCTAGTACATGCAAATCTCGTGCATGTACTAATAATCAAAACCATCATCCTTTAGTAATTTATGTATGCATCCAATCCAGTCAGCAAGACTAGTATTTTATAAAAGACAACAAACCAATCAATTGTTTGAGAAATCCTTTAATTACTATTATCCGGTTCAACAATTTTATTTTAAACAACTTTGGTT
>ML776798.1:474338-506575 GCA_009831015.1 Picea engelmannii
CTCTCTAAGGCAGGACAACACTATTCGCAAGTGTTCCTCGTGTTCTCTTTCATTTTTGGAATAGATGAGGATGTCATCTAAAAAGACTTGTACAAAATGGTCTAAGTACTTCCAGAATACGTCGTTCATGAGGCTCATGAATATTGTTGGCACATTGGTAAATCCGAAAGGTACTACAACAAACTCGTAATGTCCAAACTGAGTTCGAAAGGCATTTTTTGGGATATCACCTTCCTTAATCCTTAACTGATGATACCCTGATCGCAAATCGATCTTTGAGAATACCGCTGCTCCTTTCATCTGATCGAAGAGTTTATCTATTCGCGGCATCGGGTACCTATTTTTCACTGTAGCACGGTTCAAGTCCCTATAGTCTATACACAGTCATAAGGATCCATCCTTCTTCTTTACAAAAATTACTGGTGCGCCCCAGGGTGAAACACTGGGCCTTATTATCCCTAAGTCCAATAACTCTTTCAAATGCATTTGCAATTCACAAAGTTCTGGCACTGTCATCCGATACGAAGTATTGGAGATTGGTTTTGCACCAGGTTTTAGCTCTATAGTAAAATCAAGCTCCCTTTCAGGAGGTAACCCTAGTAACTCGTTTGGAAAAACATCCTGAAATTCTGACAATACCGGGTACTGATCCAATGAGGGTCCCTTCCTTTCATTCACTGCTTCCACTACATAAAGTTGACACCCTTGTCTCAAGCATCGCTTAACCTTCATAGTGGATATAAAGCATAACGACACTTTTCTCTGTACACCCTGGATCTCTATTGGTCTTCCTTCATCATCAACACAAAGCACCCTCTTTGTGAAACAATATACCAAGGCTCGATGAGATGCTAACCAATCCATTCCAATGATTAGGTCATATGCCCCAAGAGCAGTGACGTATGCCTTCAACCTAGTAGTACACACTCCCAGGTCTACTATACAATTATCAACACTAGGTCCTACCACTTGTTTTTCCCCCGAAGCCATCTCGACTTGTTTAAATTCATCGTGCTCGTAGGCTTCCAACCCACTCTTTTATAATGCATATGGTGAAATGAAAATATTTGTCACACCAGAATCAAACAAAATATTAACATTGATATGATTTAGCGTACCTGATGACTCCACCACCGTGGATTGATGTTCGGCCTGGTGATTATTAACCGCTACGTAAATCTGGTGGCTACTACTTGCTCTCCGCATCAGTGCCTTTCCTTCTCTATGCACGAACCCTGATTGTAACTCTAGGCAGTCGCATTGGTAATGGGGTCCTCCGCACCCCCAACAGGTAACATGAGATTGAACCTGTGCGTTGTTATGTGACTACCTCTGAAATGAGTTCCTTCCCCTGGAACCCCTGCCCCTACTTGTTGTTCCCTGAGATGGTCGTAGACCTATCTGCACCGTTGGCGATGAACGAGATGTTGCACTCGTTGCCATTGAAATCCCTGCAGCTATTGTCCTTGGCGTGACTTGGTTACCATATGGTGGTGGCTTTGATCTCCCTCCCCTAGGAAATGTCCTCAAGGCCTTTCCTACGAATCCAGGGCAATGCAGAAATGTCGGTCTTGCACCCCCGGCTAAGTTCATGTGTTCTTCTGTGTAACGTGCATTTTCCACCACTTCTACTACTGAAGACAGTTTCCACATCTTCACCATAGCTCTTATCTTAGGTTTCAATCCATAGACGAATCGCTCTGCCTGTCGTTGTTCGTTATCCATATACGACACATATTTGACCAGTTCCATAAACCTGATCTCATATTCTTCTACAGTTATGTTTCCCTGTACTAAGGCATGAAATGCCCCTACCTGTTGTTCCTCGTAGTACGCTGGTAGATATTTCCTTCGGAACCTCTCCTCAAAAAGTTCCCAAGATATTGTGTCTAGGGTAAGGTGTAGTTGTCTTTCCAGGTTGCCCCACCAGTTCAAGGCGTTGTCTCTTAACTGAAAAATGGCGATCTTTGCCTTTGAGTTGGACGCATAGTCCCTTAAGGAAAAACACCTTGTCATTCCTTCCAACCATGCTTCCGCACATTCACTGGTGTGACCTCCAGTAAACTCTGGAAGTTTGATCTTCTTCAATTATCGTGTGATGTATTCAGGTGGAGGTCCTCCCCCTGAATCCCTTGATGCTTCTGGATTACCTGTTCTAGACGGTGGGGGTTCCACTTCAGTCCCTGTCGTTTGTCGCCCCTTTAAAGTATCATTGATGGCTTCCAACGAGCGCAGTATGAGGGCTAGTTCGGGCGATGGTGGTGGTGGCACTGGCGGTGTTGGCAGTGCTTGCGACGACGCTCCCCTGCCTCGATTCCCTCGAGTCCTGACCATCCCGTATGCTTTGACCTACATCAACCAAAGTTGTCAGGGTGAGTTCCAAGACGTTTCAAATTGGTGCTACTCAAACTAGAAATAGGGTTAGGCGTAAGTTTTCTTTACTTGTCTGTAAACAGACATTACTCCATTAGGGGATTGGCTAGGTTAGGGTTAGGATTAAGCGTCTAAGATTGATTTCTTCGCCCCTACGAAAAGGACTATTAGTTCCCTTTCCCTGTAGCTACACTAGCCTTGTGCCTTACTCGCCACTTCCTATGCTTACTCTCCTAGTGCATATGTCGCCTCCTTCCTGCTTGTCCTAGTCTAAGCCCTTTTAACTTTTCGTTACAACTTGATTAAAGTAACTTCCGACCTTATGTTTATTAATTTATGCCGAAAGGGGTACACCTATTGAAAATGGGCACAATCAATGATCTTTTAATCTTACTTAACCTTAAACCCTTATCTGATGGCTACGCATTAAAGATGCTGGCATATTCTTAGCCGTCCTCCAAAATCAATGGGTCTGATTTATTATTCATAACTTTCTTGCATTTATCAAGGCATCCGTTAACATGTTTACTTTTAACATTTACCTAATCACATAAAAAAAATGTTGTAAGGTTATATAATTACCACATTTAATGATTAAATAGGATTAAACCGTGGCATCTAAACAATTATCCCACACTGCCAGCCCCATTTTGGCGTTTACCAGCGCTATGTACCTTTTGGCGTTAGTGTTCTTCTTAAGACGCTTTGCTCGGTGGGTGGTCTTGGGTATGACAATTAAAGTATTTATAAGTGAAATTACTTGTAAAAGTCACATCGTGTGGTGCATTGGTAGGGCGGACTTTGTAAAGACTTGACCGGTGGGGAGGTCCGGGGTTCGATCCTTGCGGACTCCATAAATTTTTCTTAGCCCTATATTATTAAATTATTTAAATTAAAACTCATAATTATATATATATATATATATATATATATATATATATATATTAATAATTAAATTTACACTAGCGTGTTAATACCTTTAAATAAATTATAAAACTAAAATTTGATCAATTAATAAAAAAAATGAAAATTTAATTAATAAAAAAAAATATAATGGTGAGAGTTTAATGTGCAGGCATTATCTGGCAGCCTTTAAGGTCGGGCTTCTGGCATGAGGCCCACGTGCCCGACCTCCGGCTCTCAGTACCTACCCTAAAACCTTACACTTGCCATCTTTTTGAACCCTACGCGTCCTTCCTCTGCCCTCTTTCGCCTCTTTCCTCTGCTCCTCCATGTCGTGACCAGCAGCGCGTTCATGAGAATTTTCCCACCGTCTTCAACTGCGGGAGTTTCAAAGTTGATCGCCATGAGGTTGTTGTCTGTACTGTTTTTTTTAATGACTTTGTGTCGCGGGATCAGGATTGAGTGCGTCGGCTTGCTAAATGTGGCCAGGTTATGAAGCATCGCAAATAAATTTTAAAGGTGACCAAGAGATGGGTTTTGCACTATTCTCCACAGCTCATATGGAAATACAAGCTAGAGATGCTCTTCAAAATTTGGTATTTGATGTTGATACAAATTCTGTTTTGCGTGTGGAAATGGCTAAGAAAAATCTATATGTGAAAAGAGTGTGAGACACAAACAATTTTGACCAGAGTAAACGAATGAGAACTGGTGGAGACTATACTCATGTAGCTTACCATGCTCCTGGCACATTTGTTAGCCCCTCCTGCATCGGTCTGGGGTCCTCAGACCTATATGGATGCTTGACAGAAGGACCATGTAGCACCTGGAGGAGTGGAGCCCTACCAAAAGTAAACCAGGCAACAGGTTATGGTCCTTGTTGTAGTCTGTAGGGTTAATTTAGGGTAAAATGTTGTTACATTTTGCTGGTTAATAATCACAGTGGTTGGACAGCAGCCTCACTGCGGAAATAATTTTAGATTCAATAACATATTCTTGTTGTAAATGTTGATTTTTATTTCGATTTGCTATTAGATTTAATGTACTGTGATATGATGCCTATCAATCCAAGTCCCTTGATTCCTCTACGCAGTCAAGCCCGCGGTGGACTATGACTACCGGAAAATTTCTATTAATATAGTATTCGCCTTTGGCGCTCAACACAGCATTCAGTTTCTCTATAGTCTCTGAATTCCTGGGACGTGTCGTTGTAGCCTTTAGGTATTCTCATGTAGATTAACCATTATGCCGATATTCGAACTCTGGCTGATCAACTTTGAAAATGCAACAACGGGATCTAAATAAGATGGGTGCAGTTGTAACGTTAAATGGAAATGAAACAAAATTAAATTAATGTCCACTAATGACCAGAGAAAGTCGATGGGAGTCAAGACTTCGGTCGGCACAAATACCCAAAGTAACCGGATAGAAAACCCTTAACAGATCATGAATTGGCTTATTTAGGCACTGTTATGCTTCCATTCTAGTAAATCTGAAATGATGCTATGGATTTTTCATTTGGCAACAGTGCCACAGCTTCCCTAAAAGACTAAGACAACAACATAAAGACAAAAAGAAACCCTGTTGTATTATGTTCCAAGTTGTGCTCAAAAGTTTGACTTGATTGAAATTCAAATAATGAGAAATTCAAACAGGGGGTTAGGCCAAAGAGCAATGCTCTAGCAAAGTCTAGGTTTTGTTTCTCCTCAAAATTTGAAGTCTACAAACTAGCTTCAGTAGACGCAGAATAAGGAAGGGGAGAATAATTATCAATTAAACCTTATTAGTTGTCATTAGACACTTGAGTTGTCAGAAAAATCTAGGTTTTTGTCATATACATTATAGTGAGAATTTTGGTAATTAATTGAGTAGATGATACAGCGCAATACCTAGGAAATTCCTACCATAGGTACAAAATCACAGTAGTACTGTATAGTATAAGAAAAATAAAAGATACAAATTTTGGGTACTGAAATCAAATGATCAAATACTTCCAGAGGTGAATGCGGTGGCAGGTTGCTGAACTAAATTGCAATGCTTTGATTAGAAACCTACCTGGTATTACAGAAGCGATGTCTGTGGGAAATTTAAAGCTAAGAGCAATTTGTTGATGGATTTCCTTCTGATGTAACAACCCTAGATTTATGGTGGCCGAATTAATTTAACTAAGCCTTTTCATTCGATATCATATTGATTTTTTTTATATTCCTTTTTTTGTGTGTGTAGTGTTTGCCTGAGTCAATTCTGAGCTTAAATGAGCTGGGTTACTGTTAAATTGGAGAATGGGCGATGTCCTTTCATTGATCCTGGGTTTCGATGCCAGGAGAATGGGCGACCAGATAAACTTTACATGAAATGGCAGTGGCAACCTTTGGGCTACAATCTTCCCAGGTCAGTAGATCTCTGCCCAAAATTTTCTGGTGAATGTTAGTATTAGTTTGGAGAAAGAGATGGCCTGAGTTTGATCTAGAATTTCACATTTAAAGGGAGAAAAAAATGAATTAAAACTTTTATATATCATTTCAGGTTTCTCTATTTCCTGGATTTGTCGTCCAAGTTTAAAATTGTAGGATTGGCTTGGCATTCCTTGGTGTTAGCAAATTGCATTCTGTATTTTTTTTTTTCATTGGTTAATAATTGCTTGATAAACCTTTACATGATTGTGAAAGGGCGTTTTAGAGATTGAACTCTGCTATATCTTAAATTTTAAAATCTTATTTAATAAGTTGCTAGAAATCTAAATTGTTGAATAAATATATCAAGAAGAGGCAATACAAAATTCTTAGTTTCCTAAAGTGAATAGTAAAATTTTACTGAAGGTACAAAAATAGGATGTGTAATGCAATATTCTTTTTCAATTCATATTGTTTATTTATATTTAGATTTGTTTATCTATTATCAAAATAATAGTGCGTTTAGTTTGGTTTGCAGGCTAGGCAGGACTGGGGCTAGAGCTTGGAGCTGGGAACTTGGCCCATAGGCCCAGATTTTAAACTAAGACGCTCTGATACCAACTGTAATGGCTGAATTAATTAAACAACCATTTAATTTACAACATAACAGTAAAATTCTAGAAATTTCTATAATTTAGCACATTCGCCTACAAATTTATCAATTATAATAAAATTTTATAAGAGATTAAAACAATGCATAATTTGAAATACCTAAACCTGATGCTAATAACCCTCTGTTTGTCCTTTACTTTCTTGACCGATGTTGCACTGTAACACACTGCCCAAAACCTAGTTCCTCCCTGCCAACTAGGTAACTTCCTAGCTCTAGGATATCATATGGATATCCTGGCCCCCATGCCCAAAACCCCCAGCAACCCCGGTGCACTAATACAATCCCACTCCCAAAATTTCACCTCTCTTTGCAAATCCCAGAGCTCCTAAAATCCATCCCCAACCTCCGTAGCATGACCTCTCGTCCACCTCCTTCCCTTCCTTATCCCCCCTTCACCGACTTCCCCCGCCTCATTTACTCCCTACCTAACTCATTTATTACCTTCTTATCCTTTCCCGTTAATGCCCCCTTATCCCCTTTATTTAATATCTTATCCCTTGTAGTTAATATGTTATCCCTTATTGGGTACGTAAATTAATTTAATAATATAATTTAGTATCCTCCTTTCATTTATTTACCTTACTAATTAATGAGTTAATTAATACTTAAATTAATCATTGACAATCATGAATAACTAATTAATAATAATTAATTAGTTAATGTTATTTTAAGAAATGATTATGGTTTAGCTAATCTTTTAGGACAGTTATATTATTAAATTAATTATAATTTAATAATCATATACATCTACTTAAGCAGGGTCGTTACAGTTTCTTCAAAATTACTTTTGTCAAAATATGCCCTTTTAGAGAAAGAAAAAAGCCTTTCTTTAGTCTTCGCTCCTTGTATTTATACAAGTTCATCAACACTTGATGGTTAGCAACCTCCTACTTATTAGGGGGGAAATAATTACAAAACTACAACTTTAATCATTGCATGATTAACTTTGTTTATTTATCATTTCAATAGTATAAGCTTTCAAACGATACTTCACCATTCAGTTGAAGTCTCTCCCTCCTTTGATGCTATACATTCAATACATTTCTCCAGAAAATGAACAAAATTTCTAGGAGGCGTGGGAAGATCCTTAGTCTCAAACAAATAAAAATGTATTTGTATCTTTGGAAACTGGTCTTCAAAACCTTTATAGGAAAACCTAATCACTTGCAATTTTAAATTGGGTTGTACCAGCCATCTGTCCATTAGGTTGGTGTTGATTTCCTTCAACTGTGAAATCTTCGCCTAAATCTCCTTCAAGCCCTCTTTGCAGTTCAATTGTTGTTTCACAATGTTTATCTACCCCAATGGCTCAGAGAAATCATTTCTTTCGATACCTAACACTTTCTTATCCAAAGAATCAAAGATTCCCTCATAGTCGTCTTTGATTTCTTTGACTATCTTCTTGTTTTCAGATATATTTGTTTCCCATGCCTTGATCATGATGTCTCCTCTTATCAGTTTAGTGACAGAAAGATTTCAATTTTTCAACACATCTCTGTTTCCTGAACATGCAACTGCTTTCTGGAAGGTATTCCTTGTTTCTTTAGCCTCTTTTTCCAGTAAAATAATATTATCAAGGGATTTTCTTACCTCTTGAAAGTAATTATGGATGATCTCTATTTTGGAGATTAATTTTTGTTGCTTGGCTTCTATCTTTGTATGTGCTTCCAGCGACAGGGCATGAAAAGACTTTAAGTATACAACCCGACCTTCTGTCAAATTTAGCTTAGCCTGTAGTTTTTTTACAAGATCCTTCTGCTGAGTAACCTGCACCTAACTTGCTTGTATCCTCTAGTTCATTTCATTCAGGATTGATTTGAGTGATTGAATTTCTTGCCTTTCAACAGCTCTAGCCTGCTCCAAGCTTTTATTTACCTCTTCTCTAATGTTTTTCTCAGCATTATTTAACTAGTCTTGCAATTGAACTATTGTGTGGTTACTCTTCTTTATCTTTGATCTCATGTTCTCCACTGTAAAAAGGTTTGTTGTTGCCATGGCTCCCATGGAGCCTACTACCTCTGTAGTGAAATCCTCCTCTTAAAAATTCTGGCCATCTACAAGGGCCCTATGTTTTTTCACCATACCCCCCTCTCTCATATACATCTCTTATTTTAGGACAACCTTCCTCTTTTTGATGAAAAAATAATTAGAAGGAGGGATCTCATCTCTGGATATAGGGGTGAGGTCACTAACATATATGGCTCCCATCTGTGGGAACCCAAAGGTGGATTGTAAAGGGGTTAAGGAAGCTATGGGACTTCCTAGCTCTATAGATATTGTCTCTCCTATGGCCATAGGTATATTGACATCAACAACAGGTGATGAAGGAGGAGTGGACTTACTAGACTCGGGAGGTGTCCTGGGCCTCCTCTCTGCTTCCATCTCTAGATGTTCTGTCTGTAATGCCTCTTCATTTTGTGAAGACCTTTCAGTCTCCTGAGGAAATTCTTTAGGATTGACTTTATCTTGTTCTTCTTGTCCGAAACTTGGAGGAGTATCTTCTTGTTCCTGATGAAGGGTGATTGCTTCTCCTTGCAGTACTTTGGGTAGACCACTTCGTCTATGCTTCTGGAAGGTATGAAAACTAACTTTCAATTCAGACGGTAGTGTTTGTACCCTCTCTAACACCTCCTCATAGGTCCTACTCCTTTTTAACATGTCATCACAAGGGGACTTCTCATGTTCATAAGCCTTCATATTATAGTGGACCATGTGTTTTCCCACTAACTGGTAAGGGTCGTGCTTCCTGTGTTTGAGGTATACCAATTTGACCTCCTCCAGCGTTGTCGCCTCAACTTTGGAATGACCCAAGTTGAGAAGTGAAAATCTTCCAATCTGGACGGGAAAGACCAGCCAAGACTTATTTTGAGTCATCTTTAGTTCTATCCCAATTCCACCTATTATTGTTTGATGAG
Source organism: Picea engelmannii (assembly GCA_009831015.1). Lineage (NCBI taxonomy): Eukaryota > Viridiplantae > Streptophyta > Pinopsida > Pinales > Pinaceae > Picea > Picea engelmannii. The sequence continues at coordinate 483,596 of ML776798.1, forward strand.
ATACCTCCCTACACACGAGTCTATCAGGGAGGAATTTTGGGAGTGCATGTGGAGGGATTGAACATCTGAAAACTCTAGTGTAGGAGAAATTCTCCTCTATAAACCAGTCAGCAACTACCCTAAGGCTTCCTATGACCAACTCTGAGATGCGGGGAGGTGCACAGCCATATAGCATATGATGTAGTGGTATCACCACGAAATGAAAGATTTCATAGAATGAGTCCTTGGCGTTTTCTTCCCAAATTTTAGAATGATATTCATGAATAGGTTCTGAGTAAGTCGGATTCCAACTCCAATTCATTAAAGGGAAAGGAGTTGTGAAGCATATAGCATCTATGATGTATGCAAACATATAAAAGGATATTGGTCGACCATTGGATCTTGCAGTCTGATATTCCATGACCTCCTTCACTATATTATCGGATAAAATATTATCCCAATTAAAACTATAACCTTTTGTTGCCTCGTGCAAAAGAGGTACCCATTCTGCAGGGAAATAGGTAGGACTTTTCTTTCCTAAAAGTCTACATAACATCATCACCACATAGACCATATACTCATTTAAAGAGGTTGTGGTGTAAACACCATGGGTGTCGGCCCTGAATTTTTCTTCGTTTCTCCACTAGTCTTTGATTATGCCAGGATACATTTCGTCTGACTCAAAACGTTATTTCCTTTGAAAATCACTCTAGGAAATCTTTATTATAAATATACTTGGGATTGGGAGACAGTTTATACATTACTTGTATATGTTTCGATCTGAAAGAGCCAATGACGACCCCTCTAAGGCCCAACTGATCATGTCATTATACGTCATGATTCTCGGTCGTGTAGCTACTTTGTGAAGTTCAGACTACGCTACGTCTCAGAGCTTGTTATCAGCATCATGAGGGGAATTCTTAATTTCATAATCTAGATTTTTGAAAATTTTCCTCCAGGATTTTACGGAATCGATGGCATGCGGTATTGTGTCAGATACAACCTCTCCATCTGGACTCAATCTTTCTGTAACTTCCTTGTTTTTCTTGGGAGCTTTCTTAGGCGCCATGATGTTTGCACTGGACCAAAAACCTGTTTATGGAGAAAATGTGTATAAAACTGGATAAATACAATTTGCTACAGATGTAAAGGATAAGAATGAAGTTCGAAACACAGGACCTTTATTTACCCTTAATTTGTGTTATGACGAGCGTACTAATACAAGTGACAAAAAATTAATGCTTTAATGGAAAGATATGCCTGGACATACACTTTCGCGTCAAAAAATATCTTCATTTACCTGTTATTAATACTGTCATATATCGTCGATTTCAAAACTGGAATACCGAAAATCGCTTCCCTCCTCAATTCCCGAAATGAGAAAAGCAGATTAGTTATCACTAATCATGTTTTGAAAACAACTTAACCTTAATCTTAGACTTTGTTTAAATAAAACGTGATTTCACATTTCGGAATTTCAGGGATCCTGTTGTCAGGAGATATGTCATAAGCAGACCCTGGATCACGAAATTGTGATGGGATTAGCGAGGCGCTAATCATTTGTATTAAAGCCTTAATTAATCAAGATTAGTGGATAATTATTTTTTACTTTTACTTTTCAGAAAATCGAGGATCGGGAGTTCGATGGATGAGAGTTCGAAAATGCTTTAGTAGAGAGAAACCTGAATCGTGAAATATTAAGGGAAAGATAATTGTGTTTAAGAGTTTAATTAATGATGGATTAAAAAGTGCTTTGTGAAAAGCAACAGAAAATGTAACATTTATTTCTTCCCCCCTTTTTACCCTTTTTTGTTTTTTAATATGTTAAATGGCTTCAGGATTTTGGCATCGGGAAAAAGGGATGGTTGAAGCTCATACCTCAAGAATAACTGAAACTCGAAACCCAAAAAGGAACAGAAGATTTTGACTCCTTTTGTTTTTGGACTAAGGGTGACTCCACGACTTAGGAAAAGATGAAGCTTCAGTTTTAAAGGGTAGAAAATTTAAAATTCGTGTCAACACTAACCATCCTGTAATGTACCCTAGATGAGATATTTTCTCAAGGAGATATCAAGACATGAGAAAATCATGTAAATGTGGAGGAAATAAAGATTGGGCCCCAAAATCATGAGTATTCATCACTTCAAAATCCACATCATCGAGGTTTCAATGTRGCACCAAGGAACTAGTTCATTACAAAGATCGATATGAAGAAGTTTGATGGTAAAAACCCTATAACATGGATATTCGAGATGGAGCAATACTTTTATCTACACCAAGTGTCAAGTTTACAAAAGGTACCTATTGCATCCTTGTATTTATAAAATGATCAATTTGTTTGGTATCAATGGCTTTGTGAAAGAAAAAATAATTATTTTTTCTCTTGGTCCATTTTTATGGATGAATTGATATCACATTATGGGAATATTAAGAGCAATACATTCTTTAGTCAATTGACAAATCTTTGGTAAAAAGGTCCAATTATAAATCACACTCAAAAATTCCAAAAGCTCAGTGTCAGGGTAAAGAACATTCCCGAGGATAATTTGTTAGATCTATTTATGGGCACTTTAAAGGAGAACATTCAACATGAGATGAATCTCTTCAAACCCAAATCCCTAGAGAAAGCTTTCAATATGGCAAGGAAAGTGGAAAACAAAAAAAAAAAAAAAATTGATTAATAGAAGGGTGGCCACTAACAACTATAGATAACACCATGTTCACTCTTCTAACCTCACTTAACCGACAAGGTTGACACCTCAACGAATGGATGAAAGAAGAGAAAAGGGATTATGTTTCAATTGTGACAACAAATATAGTAAGAGGCATAAATGCAGTGAGAAAAAATTATTCTACATAGATTGTGAAGCGAAAGAATATCAAGAATTAGAACCATCACAAGATCTAGATCTAGAAGAGACTACTCCAATGATATCTTGTCATGCATTGGCCAACATTAGTACTCCACAAACCCTTGAGATACAAAGAAAAAGGTAACATTGTTGATTGATTCTAGTAGTACCCATAACTTCATTAATTACAAATTAACAAAAGATCTCAATTTCTTTGTATTTCCAACACCAAAGTTTCAATTAATGATTGCAGATGGAAGTACCATAATTTTTCTGGGAAGTGCCATAGTATTAATCTTAATATGGGGGAGTATCTATTAGATAGTCCCATGATTTTCCATCCAAATGGGTGGTGCTAATGTTGTATTAGGGTCCAATGGTAACAATCATTAGGAACAATGGCCCTTAATTTTCAAGATCTTTTCATGAGATTTTCCTCAGAAGGAAAGGAAATTGAGCTTAGAGGTATCCAAGGGAATCCCTCTAAGGTGATAAGCTCTAATAACATGAAAAAAATACTCAAAAAGGGATTCCAGGGTGTAATTGCTCAATTGTTCCCACTAGATGTTCAAACATATATATCCTTTGCTCCAATGGATATCCAAATAGTTATCAACAACCATTCCAAGGTATTTGGAGAGATGCCTAATGGTATTCAACTTGCTCGATATCATGACCATGCTATCCATTTGCATCAAGGAAGTGTACCACCTAACATTAGGCCTTACAGGTATCCATATGCATAGAAGAATGAGATTGAGCCTATGATCCAATAAATGTTAGAGGTGGGCATCATTCAACCTAGCCAAAGTTTTTTCTCTTCACTAGTAGAGATGATTATGAAGAAGGATGGTCCATGGCATATGTGTTCAGATTATAGATGGCTCAACAAAATGGCCATCAAAGATAAGTTCATATTCTTGTGATTGACGAATTATTAGATGAATTGCAATGAGAAATTTTATTTACTAAGTTGGATCTTTGTTCAGGATATCATCAAATCAAAAAGACGTAGGAGACATTACCAAAATGGCCTTTAGAACACATGAAGTTCATTATGAGTTTTTGGTTATGCCATTTGGACTTACTAATGCACCTTCAACATTTCAAATCTTGAAAATTTATATTTTCAAACCCTTCCTTAGAAAATTTGTGCTAGTATTTTTTGATGACATGCTAATCTACAACAAATCTTGGGAAGAGCATGTACAACATGTTGTCAAAGTATTAGAATTTTTGGAAGAGAAACAAATTTATGCAAACCTCCTAAGTGTGCCTTTGGGGTTCATGAAGTGGATTATTTGGGTCATATTGTATCTCATTAAGGTGTAAAATTGGACCCTAACAAATTAAATCTATGAGGGAATGGCCAATTCCCAAAACCTTGAAGAAACTTAGAGGATTCTTAGGATTGACAAGTTATTACCGCAAGTTTGTCAAGAACTATGGTCAAATAGCAACACTTATGATAACATTATTAAAGAAGGAAGCATTTTCTTGGACTCAAGAAGCAACCAAAGCTTTTGAAAAACTTAATGTGGCTATGTGTACAACTCATGTCCTAGCCAGACTTGACTTCACAAAACAAATTATTGTAGAGTGTGATACCTCAGGCCATGGCATTGGTGCAGGATTAATGCAAGAAGGAAGGTTCATTGCCTTTGAAAGAAACCAACTTAAAGGAAAAAACTTACTCAAACCCATTAATAAAATAAATGTTGGCCATACTACATGAAATTAAGAAATGGTGCCCCTACTTAATAGGAAGACACTTCAAACTAAAACAAATCATGAAATTTTGAAGTACTTCTTGGAGCAACAATTATCTTCAGAATGGGTTACAAATATGCTCGGCTATGACTTTGAAATTATCTACAAGAAAGGAAAACATAATATTGTGGCAGATGCACTTTCAAGGAAAGAAGAAGAAACAAAGGGTTTACTATGTGTTATTTCTATTCCGCAATCTAAATGGGTATAGAATGGAAGCAAGATCATTCAACAACTACAAGAGGAACCCAATGTATTATATAAATTTGTATGGAAGAATTTTTTGACATGGTATCATGATCGCCTATATTTATGTAAGAATTCCCAACTCAAGCAAAAGGTCCTTCTGGAATCACACACTTTTCCTATAGAAGGACATTCAGGGATCTTAAAAAATTACCACAAGATCAAGAAGGATTTTTTCTAGGAAGGTCTTAAAACTGATGTTCAAAATTTTGTTTCTGAATGTTTGGTGTTCCAACAAAAGAAGGGAGAGACAATCAAGATGTCAGGTTTTCTACAACCATTAGCTATACCAAGTCAACGTTGGGAATAATTTTCAATGGATTTTATTATAGGTTTACCCAAATCTGAAGGAAAGACTATCATCATGGTAGTAGTGGATTGACTGACAAAGTATGCCAATTTGTTTCTCTTTTTCATCTTTTTAAAACAAGTACAACAATCACAACATTCACAAAAATAATTCAAAATCTACATGGAGTCCCCAAGATTATTGTAAGTGACAGAGATCCAATTTTCACTAGAAATTTTTGGATTGAAATAAAAAATTTTGGGGGTACTCAATTGGATCACAACTCATTTTACCATCCTCAATCCGATGGGCAAAGTGAGATCGTAAATAAATGTCTAGAAGGATATCTCTGTTTCTTTGCATCTGATAAACAAACATAATGGGTCAAGTGGTTCCCCTTGGTAGAATGGTGGTAGAACACATCCTTCAATATTTCCACCAAAATGTTCTCATTTCTAGCACTTTATGGATATCATCCTCTATCCATCACATCTCCCTTGAAAGGGACTACAAAGGTTTAGGCAGTGGAGGACCACATAGGGAACCAACAAGAGGTTCTCAAACTATTGAAGGATAACTTGGTTGTGGTACAAAATAGGATGAAAAAACAAGCAAATCAACATTGCAGTGAAAGGGAATTTGAATTGGAGGATTGAATATTTTTTAGGCTACAACCATATAAACATATGTCCTACAAGCAACAAAAGAAGAACAATAAATTATCACCCAAATATTATGGCCCCTATAAGGTGTTACAAAGGATTGGAAGTATCGCTTACAAATTGGAGTTGTCTCTATCTTCATGTGTACATCTAGTATTCCATGTTTCTTGATTAAAGAAGGTAATCGAAGACAATATCTCAGTCCAAACTATTTTACCAAAGATTAATGAAGAAGGGAAAATCATACTAGAACCACAAAAAATCCTTGAAACAAGGATTAAGCGGCTAAGAAATCGAGTGATTATGAAGTACCTCGTCAAATGGAAGAACCTACCAATGGAAGAGGCAACATGAGAAGATGATTTCTTTATGCAAAAACATCCATAGTTAGTCAAGTGTTGAGGAAAACACTTGTTTTAAGGAGAGGGGAGGGGAATGTTAAGCCCTAGACAAAGCCCCAGGTTAAGTATAAAGATATTAAATTATTACATTTCTAGTGTTATATTTGTATGTAGGCTAGAAACCTTCATTGTACCTTTTCATTATAATTGTACCCTTTGTCTCCTATATATATATATATACCAAGGAGACCTAGTTTTAGGTTCATCTTATCTCATCTTCTAGATTGAATATATTGTAAAATGAGGTTTCCCCATCAAAGTAGATTGTTATTCTTTTAATTTTTATCATTCTCAAGGCGTTGGTACATAACATTAGGTAACTTTGGCATTATCTTTGCAAAGACCATATACTTCTTCAACTTAGCTTATGCAAACTCTTGTAAGATCACAATCCACTTATTGAACTTTCCACTGATTACTCATCGGGTTAATATATATTGGAACATATTAATGTCTCATGGTGGTTTTTCAAAGAAGTATCTAGTGTCGATGTAACTATATAGCATGGACTACTACAATGGTTGTTTTTCAATGTGGGAGAACCTTAGTTTGGGTCTGGCGAGACTCTTGCTTAGTTAGTAAACACCAAGATCCTAACTTGATTCATCTTCTTGAACCGATACCATATCTATGATTGATTCTATGCCACAAGGTAAAGAAAGAAATATTTTTTGTAGTCGGGAGGACTCAGTAGGAGGGTAGACATAAGGGCCTTTTTCAAAGCATCAAATGATCTTCATGATTAATTGTTTCATTCGAAAGAGACCCCCTTCTTCAAAAGGTGCATGAAACCTTTTGTAATATCGACATAATTTGCAATGAATCTTCACAAGAAGTTCTCTTTTCCTTGGAGGCTTTGCAACTGACGAATATTACACGAGGGAGACAATTGAACTATTGCCTTAACCTTAAGTGGGCCATCCATGATCCCCTTCTTGGACACAATTAAACTTAGAAAACGCCCAAACATGACACAAAAGATGCATCTATGGGGATTCAAATGAATATGATAATATCATCACCTATCAAACACTATACAAAGATGGGCGAAATGATCTATGCTCTTGCGAGAATTAGTGGCCAAATCATTGAGATAAGTTTTGACAATGTGTTTTATGTCATGAAAAGCATACGGCATAGCTCACTAGAAAGTGGTTTCAACATTATTAAGGTTGAACAACATTTCACAATAGGAAAATGTGCCCTAAGGATAGATGAACGTGGTCTTGTGTTGGTCCACATTATGGATCTGAATTTGGTTATAGCCAGAGAAACCATCCATAAACAAAAAGATTTCACTTTCAACACACTCATCAATAATTTGATTGATAAATGGGGTGGGATAATTGTCCTTAGGATAGGCCTTGTTCAGATCCTGGAAATCCATGCACATGTGAATGGTCCTTTTTATTCTCTCAGTCAAGGGGACCGGGTAGATAAAGACAACTTTGAGCAACGTCTACACTTATGCCTTGATGGTTGAGGGTTAACCGGTTTTAGCTTTTACTAAACATATTTCACATTTTCACACATTTTGATCTCGTGTTTGACAATTTTGGGATCGATACCTAGCATTTCCTCATATGTCCATGAGAAAATGTCATGAAATTCCTTGAAGAGGGTAGTGTATATTTGAATAGCATATAGATAACAATCCACCCTAATCAACACATTTTCAATGACATCAACATTCTTAGTTATTTTAATCGGTATGGTTTTTTAAATGTTCACCATATTCCCTTCAACGCACACATCATGTGTCACGAGGGGACACACATACCAATTGTGTAATATACCAGAGATAAAATGTATGCAGAACAGAAATAAAATGCTAGAAATGGTAGAATAACAGCAATATAACCAGAACATTCACCACAATAGCACTGAAATGATATGAGAATAATAACAGAAATAACACTTTGAATCTGAAAGCAATGTTCACGAGCCTCTTCGAGGGGTAAACCTCCAGTTGAGTAGATCTCTATTATAATAATATCCCAATTAGGGTTCTCATACCCTCGACTCCTATTTATACTAAAAAGAAGCATCTAGAGGAAGATCCTTCTAGAAGTGGAAGCTTCTATTAGGTCTTCTTACATCTGCCTTATTCTATTTTATTGAAACGCCTTATTAATATTGACCTTTGTTACATCCGAATATGTTCTTCTACCTATGTGCGGGTTAGAACCCTAACATGTCCGCCCCCTTAAAAACAGCCTTGTCCTCAAGGCTTGAGATGAGGAAATTGTTGCAGAACGGTAGTTGGTTCCCAAGTGGCATCTGTTGGAGTTGTATCTTTCCACTGGACTAGCGCTTCCTTGATGGTTCTCTGACATAGGCGATGCTCACGCTGGTCCAAAACTGCTTCTAGTTGTAGCCAAATGAATCCTTCTTCAACTAACTCTAGAAGGTCGGTTTGAATTTGGCACTTAGCTCCAATCACCTTCTTTAAGCATGAAACATGAAAAATAGGATGTATCTTTGAATGGTTGGGCAAAGCTAACTGATAGGCTACTTGTTCCACACGCTTGAGAATTATATAAGGACCATAAAATTTGGGCGCTAGCTTCTAACAATGGTCGACCTTGAGGGAAGTTTGCTTGTAAGGTTGCAGTCGAAGAAACACCTGATTCCCTTCTGAAAATTAACGTTCATAGAAACCTTGATCTGCTTGTTGCTTCATGCGATTATGTGCCATGCCCAAATTCTCTTTGATGGTACAGAGAATAGCCTCTCGAGCTATAAGTGTTAGGTCAACGGCCTGGAACTTCGAGGCACCCGGTAAGTATGAGAGAACTAAAGGTGTCTTCTGTCCATATACCACTTCAAAAGGAGTCATGCGTGTAGTTGTATGGTATGAAGTGTTGTACCACCATTTAGCTAGGGGTAACCATTGAGCCCACTGATTTTTCTTTTCTGAGGAAAAACACCTCAAATATGTTTCCAAACACTTGTTGACAAATTCCATTTGGCCATCAGTCTGGGGATGATAAGTTGTGTTGAGATGCAATTCGATGCCCTGTATCTTGAACAGTTCTTGCCAAAAATTTCTTGTGAAAGTTGGGTCGCGATCAGAAACAATAGAGTGTGGCATGCCATGAAGCTTGAAGACCTGATCCATGAAAATTTGAGCCATCGTGGATGTTGTAAACGGGTTTTGAAGGGCACAGAAATGAGCATACATGGAAAGGCGATCAACAACCACCATGATGACTGATTTATTTCCCGATTTGGGTAAGCCGGTAATAAAATCCATAGAGATCCTTCCAAATAGTGGATGGAATCGGGAGTGGTTGTAGTGTGTCCGGAGATTTGATTGTTTCTCCCTTGTTGCGTTGACACACATCACATTCAACGACAAAATTACAAATGTCCTATTTCATACCATCCCAGAAAAAGGAACGTTTGACCCTGTCATAGGTTTTGGTGAACCTGGAGTGCCCTGCTGTGGATGTAGCATGAAGCTCAGAAAGTACCGTGGATTTAAGATTTGATTATTTACTTAAATACAAACGGCCTTTGTATTGAAGTTCATCATGGAGCCAAGAGTACCCTGGGGAAGTTGGAGCATTGGATTGCAATTGTTGGATCGGTTGTGAACTTTTGGGATCTTGTAGCCATTCCTAGCGAATTGCTTGGAGCCAATCTGGTACAATGAATGAAAGAGAAAAAAGGGATCCTTCATCTTCATATTTTCAAGAAAGTGCATCCACAACCACATTGTCTTTGCCTTTCTTGTAAATGATCTCATAATCATATCCAAAGAGTTTAGTCACCCATTTTTGTTGTTCTGGGGAGGAAATGCATTGTTCTAGAAAATACTTGAGGCTTTGATGGTCTGTATTAATTTGGAAACGTTTCCCCAATAGATAAGGGTGCCACAAATCAACATCATGTAGAATAGCCAACATTTCCTTTTCATAGATGAATTTTCCCATATTTTTTTCAAATAGTTTCTTGTTGGTAAAGGCCAAAGGTCGACCCTCTTTCATAAGGACAACACCAATTCCTTTCCTTGAGGCATCACATTCCAACACAAAGGTCTTTGTGAAATCGGGAATGGTGAGGAGTGGAGTGGTACATATGGTCATCTTCAAGGTTTGAAAAGCTTGAGCAGTGGCTAGGTTCCAAGTGAAAGAGTTCTTTTTTAGGAGAGCGGTGAGAGGTGTTGCAATCTTCCCAAAATTCTTAACAAACTTGTGATAATACCCTATTAAGCCTAGAAATCCACGCAAGATCTTAAGAGTCTTTGGGTGAGGCTAGTCTTGCATAGCTTCAATATTTTTAGGATCCACCCTAATGCCATCCTTAACAACCAAATGACCCAAGTATTCTACTTCTGAGGCGCCAAAATCACATTTAGACTGTTTCAGGAAAAGTTGGTGCTAAGAGAGAGTAGATGGAGAAATCAATCCACTTGAGCAAGATGGTTTGTCCATGTTTTTCTATAGATGAGGATATCATCAAAGAAAACTAAGACAAAATGGAGGAGAAAAGGACGGAAGACATGATTCATGAGGATTTGGAAGGTGGAGGGGGCATTACACAAGCCAAAGGGCATGAACAAAAAATCATAGTGGCCCTCATGAGTTCTAAAGGAAGTCTTAGGAATGTTTGCCTTTTTCATACGTATCTGGTGGTAGCCCGAACGAAGATCCAGTTTAATGAAGCATTGGGCACCACTCAAATCATCCAGGAGGTCATCAATGACAGGAATGGGGAATTTGTCTTTGATGGTAAGTTTGTTGAGGGCATGGAAGTCAAGACACATTCACCAATAACCTTCTTTCTTCAGGACCATGACCACAGGAGAAGAGTAGGGGCATCTGAGTATAAGGGGAATGGAATGATCATGAACACCATGGGAAGCAGGGAGTCCTTGGGGGGTGGAAAAGACCAATTGATGTTTAGAAAGGATGGCTTGGATTCCTTGCGGGACCGAGGGTGTCTATGTTGCTTGTATGGCATGGAGTTGGGTGATAACACCAGAATGACCTTTTTTGAGAATCTTTTCCATGCGATGCGAACTAATGATCTCAGGTGAACTGGCGGTGATGACTTGGAACTTATATTGGTGGCCCTCCTGGTTGAATTGCATGGTTAAGTCTCTAAAATCCATGAGAATGGGACCCAAAGTCCTTATCCATTCTGCACCCAACACAATGTCACAACCTCCCATGTCGATAGAAAACATATGGTATTTCAGGTGGTAGTCACCAATTTGGAGACGTGCATTTTCACAATGCCCTCCATATTTCATGGAGCCACCATTGGTAATCATGATTTGGAAATTATTGACGGCATGGATGTAGTAATGAGTTTCTTGGGAAATTTGACGATGAATAAAATTATGGGTGCTGCCACTATCAACCAGAATGATGACATTCCGATGCTTGATGTAACCGATTACCTTGATGGTTTGGGGAGCGGAGAAGCCAGTGAGAGCATTGAGGGAAATGACCGGTTCTACTTTGGGAGGGTCTGAGGGAGGGGTTATGTCATTGGATTCAGGTGACTCAGACACAAGGGGAGTTTCTACATCCTCTTCTGAAATATCCTCGGAGACGGCCATAAAAATCTTTTGTTCTTTACACTTATGGCCCGGGAAATATTTTTCATCACAGTCATAACAAAGACCTTTGAGTTGGCGTTCAACCATTTCATCCTTGGTCAATTTTTGGATCTTTAGTGGAGCAGAGGGAGTAGTGGGATTTACTGGTTTAGGGCAGGGGATAAAGGAGGGTTTTCGGTTTTGAGAAGATACAACCTGTTGTGCTTCTTTATCTCTTTTAGTAGCCTCCACGCAACTCTGAGGCTGATCCATGAGGACATGGGCCTGAATCTCATCCTTGAGGTTGCTGATAAAACACTCTCGGAAAAAGGCATCAGACATGCCCTCTGTTCTAAAATCCAGGTGCTCAAAGGAAGCTATAAAATCTTCCACTGTTCCTAATTGCTTCAACTTTTTCAAATGACCCAAATGGTTGGTGTAAGTGTCAAAGCGTTCATAAATCTCTTTCACAAAGTGTGTCCAAGCAATATACCCTTGACAAGAAGTTTTTCTCCATTTCCACCATTGCCAACGTTCTTGATCTATATGGAGAACACCATACCGGAGTTTGGCCAAGTCAATTGTAATGTCGTATAAAGAGAAATAATGTTCCATTTGGGTTACCCAACCAGTGGGGTCTGAGCCATCAAATTTGGTCACATCCACCCATGGAAGGTGTAGTTCATGTTGAATGTGATGGATCTGAAAGTTATGGGAATGAAGGGAATGGTCACCTTCAGCATGTGGAGGTGAGGAAGAGGAAGGGTTATCTGTAGGGATATGCAGTTTGGTGCAGAGTGCCGAAAAGACTGATTCAAGATGGGTGGTGAGGTCTTGTTTGATTTCCTCCCTTGAGGACTGCATGGTTGTATTGATGGCGGCAACATTGGCACTGAGTTGTTTCACTTCTTGTTGGGTCTCAATGAGACCAGATTGTAAGGTGTTGAAGCGAGCTTCCAAGTCTTGGCTACGAGTATGGGCCATGAGGATGGGGGAACTGAAAAGGGGCAGGTGGGGTCAAAAAATTTGTTGAAAAATGATATGGATGAATGTGATAAGGGAGAAGAGATGAATCCAATGGAATAGGTCTCAAATAATGGTGAAAAAAATTTCAGACTCTTTACACCTGCGGAGTTAGACTCCGATCTGAAGAATACTGTAGAGAGGAAATGCCCAAATGCTTAACCAGAAATAAATGTGTATTTACTTGGCAACCCGAACACAGTGTCTCGACAATAGATCTTGTCTATTTTAATTTGTTTATGTTTTTGTCCCCAAGGGTTAGGTATTCAAGGGTTCTACAGATAAGGGTTTTTCCTATGCTATAGCTCTCTGATATGCATGCGAGGTCCAATAGTAGTACTCGGCCCAATATCTCAGGGCACTCACTAAGGAGGATAGATCGTACCCTTAGTCGTACTACCCGACTATCCAGGTACTAGAGAGTATCTTCTTGAGTGTTGTTCTCGGTGACACTATAGCAGTCAGGTGGCCGATCGGTTTATCTAAAGAGGTATTTTAGGTAATCTAGGTCGATCCGTACACAGGTGTTGTCTGATGCGCTACCACTCAAAGGGGTACCAACATGGGTTACAAGGGTGGCCAACAAATGTGCGTTTAAGTACCACTTGTATTTCATTCGTGTATGAATCCCTCAACTGCGGGTTTATGCGCGTAACGACAGATCTTTGTGGCTTAAAGACGTCGGAATACATCTCTACCCTGAAAAAAAATTAACCCGCACTTTCTGTCGAGGAAAGTGCTCTGATACCACTTGTAATATACCAGATATAAAATGTATGCAGAACAAAAATAAAATGCTAGAAATGACAAAATAACAGCAATATAACCAGAACATTCACCACAATAGCACTGAAAGGATATGAGAATAATAACAGAAAGAGCGCTTTGAATCTGAAAGAAATGTTCACGGGCCTCTTCAAGGGGGCAACCTCCAGTTCAGCAGAGCTCTATTACAATAATATCCTAGATAGCGTTCTCATACCCTCGAATCCTATTTATACTAAAAAGAAGCATCTAGAGGAAGATCCTTCTAGAAGTGGAATCTTCTAATAGGTCTTCTTACATATGCCTTATTCTATTTTATTGAAAGGCCTTATTAATATTGACCTTTATTGCATCTGAATATATTGTTCTACCTGTTAGCGATCAAATAATTCGTTCTGAAATTTATTTGAAAAATGATGCTTAATATTGCAAGGGACTTTTGACTGCCTTCCTAAGCTCTAAATGAAGATTTGAAAGAACCATTGGAAAGCTTATGTGTCTAGTTGTCAATCAATTATTCAAGCGTGTAAAACGAACTCTCCACGGCTGAGAAATTTGATTTTTTCCCAAGGCAATTTTCATTAAAAAATTTGGGTTTTCACCAGCTTATTGGTTTTGAAATCCGCTAGTTAGTTGTTGAAAGTTTTCCTTTTCACCATCTAAAGTGGCGGATTCAGGGAAAATTAGCTGGTGAAAGCGCAGAAGAGTCCAGAAACGTCTTCTTTCTACCCAGATCACTATTTTTTAATTCCTGAACATGTGGCAAAGGTATCAAATGATGGTTAATAATTAGGAGAAGCTAAATCATCTTTCTCATCCAGCTTTAAAGACATTTGGTGAGGAAATAACACCAAATGGCACAAAAATTCTTGACAGAAAATCTCCCAATCATCAAAACAGATTTATGAATATGTGATTGTCACCTACAGACTGCCAAATAATGCTTTAGTTGTCAAATTTGACTTGTAATGATCATATTAAATTTATTTGGTTAAATATTAGGTTTTTTTATGGTATTAAGTTTTGTACTTTGTTTTCCATTTTTAGAAATCTAGATCCATGTTTATAGGATCTGAGATCTGTTGTAAAATATATAAATACCTATCATTTGATAGAAGTAGGGGTTCGATTATGGATAGAGGACTATATTATGTTGTAAACAGACTTTTACTATGATAATACAAATCACGGTTTTCTCTCTCTATTGATGTCAGATTCTCATTTTCCTTATGTACGTTCTATTAAGTTGTTTTAGCTAGAGAATGATAGTTATCTCATTGGTTATCTCATAACTTGATATTAAGTTTCTTATCATTGTTTATTAAACCCTACACTTTGTATTCGGTTTATAAACATTGCTTTCTCACCCATTTAAAGCTATCATCTGATCATCAATCCTTGAGAGCATTGGTTTATTTGATTTTCATTTTACTATCTGAGTGCCATACTGTAATTGAGTTATCCCATTGATCCACATATACATAAACACAAAAAACAGTTTACTTTAAGTTACCAAGCATCTTTGACCTACAACCTCAAAGAGTTTCTTGGAGTGATAACAAATTGGCGTTGTTGCCAGGGACAGGAGAAGCTCAGCTTCCTTGGGACATGACATAGATCTGAATTTGATGATAGACAAAGCCTGGACATTTTCTTGGTTGTAATCATCTATCTGGAGACTCCATGAAAGACAGATTCAGTGACGAATCCACAATATTCAGATGTCAAAGGAATTTGTTGCTCTTTTGGCTCGAAGGTTTTCACCTCTGGACTTCTTTTTAGTTCCTGGTTTCCCACATCCAGTACCTCATATGTCAGAATGGGGAGATTTTCTACCTGTCCTCAAAGAGGAGAAAGAAGATAATCCTGCAGAACACCTCAAAAAGTTTCATGAGTGCATGGATCTACTAGATCTATAGCATGAAGATGTTCGTATGAAAATGTTCATGCATTCATTGGAGGGTGATGCACGTAAGTGGTATTTTTGTTTACCTCCTTCAAGCATTTAATCTTTGAAAAATTTTCACAAAGTATTCAATGAACATTGCAAAAGGTTCTTTTCAGGTCAGTTTTTATTTAGTAATTGTTGTGAAGAATATGGATTGGATAATAAAGTTGAAAATGCAAATAGAAAAGAATTTCTCCCTCATATCCTGCAACAACTCCCAAATGATCTTCATGATGATGTGATTTCCCATCAAAACGAACTAGAAATGGATAATAAAGGAGCTGAAGATTCTCCCATTAACATTATCTCTGATTTTCATCGATCTGAAGAATTAATTTCTTTAGTTAAGAATCATGAGAATCATTTTTCTGTTGGTCATACATCCATTGAAATCAATAAAGGTAGTTCACAGATTTCATATTTGTGTATCAAGGGAAGATGTCGTTATGATCAGGAACAAGGTGATATTTTTAAAAATCTATCTCAGAATCCTATTGGCGATAACTCTATGCCACGATTTTCATCTATGTCGTTAGAAATGTTTCCTGATCTTCCTATATTTGATAAATATAATGATGGGGAGGAAGTTGTTGAGGTTTCTGAAGATTTGGTTATTTCTAGAATTTCATTTAGTTCTACTGATCAGCACAGAGATGATAAAAAATGTATGCACACTGTGGTTAATGATAGCTATGAAGAGTATGTTTCTATAGAGGATATTTTTATTTATGATAGAGATATTGGAAATCCACACTATGATAACCATAGTGATGCTTTGAACATTGTATTAAATGCATCTATTAAAGATGTTTGTCATGAAGATGAGATTGTCCCCTTTGAAAACCCCAAAGATGATTATCAGATCGATACATTAGTAGGTGACAATTTCAAATCTGCACAGATTCTAAAGACAACCCTTAGCTTTCTAATTTGCAGATAGAGGGAGATTGCAGCAAGAAGGAGGAAGACAATGAGCAGAAAGCATCTCAAGAACAAAATAATGACATCATTTATGAATTAGATATCAAACAAGAAGGGATTAGCAGTCAAATCAACTCACTGCTATTTTCAGAATTGCAGAAACCTGCTTATGATCATATCCATATATCAGAAGGAGAAGAAAGGCTTAAGCAGCAAATAGAGTTGGTTTCTTTCTATGATCCGCTAGCCGTTTATATGGAGTTATGTTTTTCAGAAGTCTTCAGTTCTGCAATTTTTGGAATCAAAGCAAATGATGATTTTAAGTATGCTCTGCAAGTTGAAATTATGTTGTACAACATGAAGTGTTCTCTGAAATTTATCTGCATGCAAAGAGATTTTGTAAATAGTTCCATGTTATGATGGCTTCATTGGAAGTATGATGTCACATGATAAGCATGTTTTTACTAGTTAAGGTTAGCAGTAGGCAGATGAATAAGCTCTTCATATGAGCAAATAGATTGCTTTCAGTTTTCTTGAATAAGCAGGCTACAACAAACTACAGACAGTTTTCAATTTAGCAGAGGATTAGGTGAAAAAGATAGTTTGTTTCAGTTTTAGTGATAGCATGGTCATAAATAGAGTTCCATACATTTTTTTAGAAATTCAAATGTCGAAGTATAGGTTATAATTTATTATTGCCTATTGTTATTTCTCAATAATAAATTGATTGTCAAAAGTCTGTTCAAAAAATTCAAAGAAAAGATTTTCAACGGCTAAATGGCACTCTCAGCAGCAAGTGAGCCAGTGAAAGTGTTGATATTGGTTTTTTCTCCAGTGCCTTAAAAACTCGAAGAGACATGTTGTACACATGTCATATAATCATGATGGCAAATTAAATAGAGGCACAGGAACAGTTACACATTTTCACCATGTCTTAGTGGAATATGATGATGGATTTGGTCATATATTTCATGTGGAAGATGGAGGACAATTTTAAGAGTGGTGAATGATCTGATCATTATTACATCCAAACATTCAAGATCGTTTTCACCAGCACCAGCATTTTCCTCATTTTGGCAAAGGTTATTGTGCCAACCGTGTGCAGATAAACTAGTAATTAGTTGCATATGGAAAGGAAGCGAGGAGGACCACCTCTGCGGAAAGCATTAAGACAACATAACTTATTTGCAGTCACACCCGGGAGTTTATCATTTTTTCTCAAACGTAGGTTGTATAACCTATGTTGAAAGATTGCAAGAGGGTTATCACCAGGCGATAGCAGAGATTTTTGCAAAATCATATGATGGAAAGAAAGCTACATTAGGCTCTTTGGAACTGATAGTAGATGAAGTTGCCATTGCTTCAACTACTGGCTTACCCAGAACATGTCAAAGTTGGTTTAAAATGACAGTAACCATAACCTGGATTTTAAATCATATTTGAAAACAAAATTCCAAAGTATAATCTGGAAGAAGAGTATTCTTGTTTCCTAACTGGAAGATGAATGGCAAGTTTTGTTCAAAGCCATTCAGATGTATGTAACCTCAGAGGGAAGGTATGATAAGTTAATGTTATATCATTTTAGACTTCTAGGCCACTTCACAGGGAAAGTCCTTTTGAATCTACCCTTCTTTCTTCATATAAGTTTAACAAAGGTATGCAACAAAATTAGAGCCAAGTATTTCAGCATCAAAAATACACTTTGTCATTATGGTCTAATTAAAATGATTATTTTGGAGAAATTAAGACAAAGAGACAGAACCTAGAAACATTTTTTTTTTGGGAAGGATTTGAAAATCTACCTCAACCTGGAAGTGAAAAGAAGAAAAGAGGTAAGAAACAGCCTACTCCTCACAGCGGCTCAAGAAAAAGGAGAGCTCTCTCGCCTATACCACCAGGAGAAGAGGCAGGCCCTAATTCAAAGGCAAAGAGAGCTAAAAAGAAACTTGATTTTGAGACAACTATAGAATAACCTGAAGTAAAGGAGGAAAACATTTTAAATTTGTCTTATTCAGATTCGGATTCAGAATCAGAGAAGGAGGAGATACCATCTAATGATAATCCAGAATACTCCTTGGAACCTGCACAAAACTTTGAAAGTTTTACCACCTTTGAAGAAGGAGAAACATCCAACAAGAGAAAGCCAGATGACTGCAAGATTACTAAGAAATTGAAAAGGAAAATCAAGCAACAGGAGGTTCCAGAGAGAGTCATAAAGGAAAGATATGAAATTCTATCAAATAATTTCACTAAAACTAATGAAACTTTAAAGAAAATGGCAGTGAAGAGAGTCAAGGAAAAGAAACAGAAAAAGAAGATTGTGAAAGATAACAACAAGCTTTGGAGAATAGCCAGATGATAAATTGTAAAGGCTGAATGACTCCATGCCCAATACTAAAGGCATAAGATCTTCCAAGTTCTTGGAAACCTCGCAAGGAGGTCTCCATCCCAGTTGGAGCCGAATGTTAGCGATCAAATAATTCATTCTGAAATTTGTTTGAAAAATTATGCCTAATATTGTGGGGGTCTTTGACTGCCTTCCTGAGATCTAAATGAATATTTGAAAGAACCATTCGAAAGATTAGGATGTCTAGTTGTCAATCGACTATTCAAGTGTGTAAAACGGACTCTCCACAGCTCAAAAATTTGATTTTTTCCCAAGGAAGTTTTCATTAAACAATCTGGGTTTTCACCAGCTTATTGATTTTGAAATCCACTAGTTAGTTGTTGAAAGCTTTCCTTTTCACCAGCTAAAGGGGCATATTCAGGGAAAATTAGCTGGTGAAAGCCTAGAAGAGTCCAGAAACGTCTTCTTTCTGCCCAGATCACAATTTTTTAATTCCTGAACACGTGGGAAGGTGTCAAATGATGGATAATAATTAGGAGAAGCAAAATCATCTTTCTCATCCAGCTTTAAAGACATGTGGTGAGGAAATAACACCAAATGGCACAATAATTCTTGACAAAAAATCTCACAGTCATCAAAAACAGATTTTTGAATCTGTGATTGTCAGCTACAGACTGTCAAATAATGCTTAGTTGTCAAATTTGACTTGTAATGATCAAATTAAATTTATTTGGTTAAATATTAGGTTATTTTATGGTATTAAGTTATGTACTTTGTTTTCCATTTTTAGAAATCCAGATCCATGTTTATAGGATATGAGATTTGTTGTAAAAGATATAAATACCTATCATTTGATAGAAGTAGGGGTTCGATTCTGGATAGAGGACTATATTATGTTGTAAACAGACTTTTACTATGATAATACATATCACAGTTTTCTCTCTCTATTGATGTCAGATTCTCATTTTCCTTCTGTACTTTCTATTAAGTTGTTTTAGCTACAGAATGACGGTTATCTCATTGGTTAGCTCATAACATGATATTAAGTTGCTTATCATTGTTTATTAAACCCTACACTTTGTATTCAGTTTATAAACATTGCTTTCTCACCCATTTAAAGCTATCATCTGATCATCAATCCTTGAGAGCACTGGTTTATTTGATTTTCATTTTATTGTCTGAGTGCCATACTATAATTGAGTTATCCCATTGATCCACATATACATAAACACAAAAACAGTTTACTTTAAGTTACCAAGCATCTTTGACCTACAACCTCAAAGAGTTTCTTGGAGTGATAACAAATTGGCGTCGTTGTCAAGGAGAGGAGATTGAAGCTCAGCTTCTTTCGGACATGATATAGATCCAACTTTGATGATAGACAAAGCCTGGACATTTTCTTGGTTGTAATCATCTATCTGGAAACTCCATGAAAGACGGATTCAGTGACGACTCCACAATATTCAGATGTCAAAATCATTTGTTTTTCTTTTGGCTCGGAGGTTTGCACCTGTGGACTTCTCTTCAGTTCCTGGTTTCCCACATCCAATACCTCATATGTCAGAATGGGGAGATTTTCTACCTGTCTTCAAAGAGGAGAAAGAAGATAATCCTGTGCAGAACACCTCAAAAAGTTTCATGAGTGCATGGATCTACTAGATCTACAGCATGAAGATGTTTGTATGAAAATGTTCATGCATTCATTGGAGGGTGATGCACGTAAGTGGTATTTTTCTTTACCTCCTTCAAGCATTTCATCTTTGAAAAATTTTCACAAAGTATTCAATGAACATTGCAAAAGGTTCTTTTTAGATCAGTTTTTATTTGGTAATTATTGTGAAGAATATGGATTGGATAATAAAGTTGAAAATGGAAATAGAGAAGAATTTCTCCCACATATCCTGCAGCAACTCCCAAATGATCTTCATGATGATGTGCTTTCCCATCAAAACGAACTAGAAATGGATAATAAAGGAGCTGAATATTCTCCCATTAACATTATCTCTTATTTTCATCAATCTGAAGAATTAATTTCTTTAGTTAAGAATCATGAGAATCATTTTTCTGTTGGTCATACATCCATTGAAATCAGTAAAGGTAGTTCACAGTTTTCAGATTTGTGTATCAAGGGAAGATGCAATTATGATGAGGAACAAAGTGATATTTTTCAAAATCTATCTCAGAATCCTAGTGTTGATAACTCTATGCCACGATTTTCATCTCTGTCATTAGAAATATTTCCTGATCTTCCTATATTTGATAAATATAATGATGGGGAGGAAGTTGTTGAGGTTTCTAAAGATTTGGTTATTTCTAGAATTTCATTTGGTTCTACTGATTAGCACAGAGATGATAAAAAATGTATACTTAGTGTGGTTAATGATAGCTATGAAGAGTATGCTGCTATAGAGGATATTTTATTTATGATCGAGAGATTGGAAATCCACACTATGATAACCATAGTGATGCTTTGAACATTGTATTAAATGCATCTATTAAAGATGTTTGTCGTGAAGATGAGATTGTCCCCTTTGAAAACCCCAAAGATGATTATCAGATCGATACATTAGCAGGTGACAGCTTCAGATCTGCAGCAGATTCTAAAGACAACCCTCAGCTTTCTGATTTGCAGACAGAGGGAGATTGCAGCAAGCAGGAGGAAGACAATGAGCAGAAAGCATCTCAAGAACAAAATATTGACATCATTTATGAATTAGATATCAAACAAAAAGGGATTCGCAGTCAAATCAACTCACTGCTATTTTCAGAATTGTAGAAACCTGCTTCTGAGCAGATCCATATATCAGAAGGAGAAGAAAGGCTTAAGCAACAAACAGAGTTGGTTTCTTTCTATGATCCGCTAGCCGTTTATATGGAGTTATGTTTTTTAGAAGTCTTCAGTTCTACAATTTTTGGAATAAAAGTAAATGATGATTTTAAGTATGCTCTGCAAGTTGAAATTCTGTTGCACAACATGAAGTGTTCTCTGAAATTTATCTGCATGCAAAGAGATTTTGTAAATAGTTCCATGTTATGATGGCTTCATTGGAAGTATGATGTCACATGATAAGAATGTTTTTACTAGTTAAGGTTAGCATTAGGTAGCTGAATAAGCTCTTCATATGAGCAAATAGATTGCTTTCAGTTTTCTTGAATAAGCAGGCTACAACAAACTACAGATAGTTTTCAATTTAGCAGAGGATTAGGTGAAAAAGCCAGTTTGTTTCAGTTTTAGTGATAGCATGGTCATAAATAGAGTTCCATACATTTTTTTAAAAATTCAAATGTCGAAGTATAGGTTATAATTTATTATTTCCTATTGTTATTTCTCAATAATAAATTGATTGGCAAGGGTCTGTTCAAAAAATTCGAGGAAAAGCTTTGCAACAGCTAACATTTGTTTTGAAGTTGAAGTTAGACGGTGAAATTTCAAAGTTTCAACGGCTAAATGGCATTCTCAGCAGCAAGTGAGCCGGTGAAAGTGTTGATATTGGTTTTTTCTCTAGTGCCTTAAAAACCTGAAGAGACATGTTGTACACGTGTCATATAATCATGATGGCAATTTAAATAGAGGCACAGGAATAGTTACATGTTTTCACCATGTCTTAGTGGAATATGATGATGGATTTGGTCATATATTCCATGTGGCAGACGGAGGACAGTTTTAAGAGTAGTGAATGCTCTAATCATTATTACATCTAGACATTCAAGATCGTTTTCACCAACACCAGCGTTTTCCTCATTTTGGAAAAGGTTATTGTGCTAACTGTGTGCAGATAAACTGGTAAATATTTGCAGATGGAAAGGAAGCGAGGAGGACCACCTCTGTGGAAAGCATTAAGACAACATAACTTATTTGCAGTCACACCCAGGATTTTATCATTTTTTCTCAAACGTAGGGTGTATAACCTATGTTGAAAGATTGCAGGAGGGTTATCACCAGGCGATAGCAAATATTTTTGCAAAATCATATGATGGAAAGAAATCTACAGTAGGCTCTTTGGAACTGATAGTTGATGAAGCTGTCATTTCTTCAGCTACTGGCTTACCTAGAACAGGTCAGAATTGGTTTAAAACGACAGTAACCAGAACCTGGATTTTAGATCATATTTGAAAACAGAATTCCAAAGTATAATCTGGAAGAAGAGTATTATTGTTTCCTAACTGGAAGATGAATGGCAAGTTATGTTCAAATCCATTCAGCTATATGTAACCTCAAAGGGCGG
>ML776798.1:524977-548473 GCA_009831015.1 Picea engelmannii
GGACCTGGCAATTTCTCTGGTGGACGTAGCCCACACTGGGTGAACCACGTAAATCTGTGTCTCTCTTGTATTGTGTGTCTTCTGTGTTTTGTTTCTGCATTTGTTTTATTTTATTGCTCCACGGTCCTGTTTTTCTAACAGTATATGGATGACATTCTCATTTACAACAAGACTTGGGTTGAACACTTGCAGCATATTCAACAAGTTTTGCACACCCTGCGACAGCACAAGCTATACACCAACTTGAAAAAATGTTCCTTCAGCATGGACAGAGTCCATTACCTGGACTACATCATTGATCAGCATGGTGTACATGTGGATCCAGCCAAGATCCAAGTCATCTATGATTGGCCCGCCCCAACCACACTCACTGAGCTTCGGAGCTTCTTAGGCCTTGCCCATTTCTACCACAGGTTTGTGTTGGGATTCTCCCATATTGCATGGGCCCTCAGCGAAATCACTAGGGGTGGTGGTAAGACAAAATTTGCATGGGGTCGGTCCCAACAACAAGCGTTCGATGATTTGAAGCAGCGTTTGTTCTCATCCCCAGTACTTTCACTACCAGACCTACAGCATCCCTTTGAGATTGAGACATATGCTTCAGACTATGTTGTGGGCGTCATTCTCACTCAGCACGACCACCCGGTGACCTATCATAGTGAAACGCTATCTGATGTTGTCCGACGACAAAGAAATGTACTCCATTGTGCAAGCCTGCCGCCAGTGGAGACATTACATTCTTGGGAAGGAGACAGTGATCCACACTGATCATAAGCCACTACAGTTTATGCAGACACAAGAAAAATTGCAGAATGACCGCCATCAAAAGTGGTTCACATACTTGCAGCAATTCCACCTCAACATCAAGTATAAAATAGGAAGTACCAATTGCGTCGTTGATTTCCTCAGCAGACTACTAGTCGCGGCACTCACCACGGTGCTAGACTCTTGCGGCCATGAGACCTCTAAATGGCCCCAACTCTATGAGACAGACCCGAACTTCACCACCACCTACCAAATGTTGGGTGCAAACATAGTTATTGATGATTTCTATCTTCAGGATGGGTTGATGTGTCGTCTAGGCCATATCTGTGTTCCATCAAGCGAGTGAGCGAAGCTGATCTGAGAAGCCCACTACAGTCGGGTGGCAAGACACTTCGACGTCAAAAAGACAGTGGCAATGCTACAGAAATATTTCTACGGGCTGAAACTCCGACAAGAAGTCAGCAAGTATATCAGGTCCTTCACTGTCTACGCTATTGCCAAACCAACCACTAAGAAACAGGGCCTGTACACCCCTCTTCCTACTCCTGGCAGGCCATGGGAATCCATCTCAATGGACTACATGTCGGGCCTCCCGTCCACCAAACAGGGAAATGACTGTTTTGTGGTTGTTGACCATTTTTCTAAGATGACGATTATGGTTGCCTGCAAGAAGAGCATCACAACAAAGGCCACTACCAAGCTCTTCATTGAACGGATCTGGGTACATTTTGGACTCCCACAAACCATTGTCTCAGATAGGGACAGTTGATTTCTCAACACATTCTGGTCGAACCTCTGGTCACTACTAGACACCAAGATAACCAAATCCACAGCCTTCCACCCCCAGACAGATGGCCAAATCGAGGTCATAAATCAAATGGTTGTGCATATCCTTCGCATGTATAATTCAAAGCACCCTCACACATGGGATGAGAGCCTTCCCTATGTCCAACATAGCTACAACCAAGCCCTGCATAGCTCAACCAGCCACAACCCCTTTCAGGTGGGATTAGGATTCCAACCATTGGTTCCCATAGATGTTGCACTTCCCCTTGCGGTCACCTCGACCAACTCATCTCATGTTTCAACGAAAGCTGACAAAGCCACTCGGTTCATTGAGCGGATCCAGCACATCCGCCAACAGGTTCAGGATATCCTACAGAAGTCCAATGACAAGTACAAAAAACGCCATGATCAACATCGGGTGCCACATAAGTTTCAGGTGGGAGACAAAGTTTGGTTGCACTTGCAGAAAGAACGCCTTACAAGACCACATCGAAAGCTTCGCCCACTCCATTATGGATCGTACACCATCACCAAGGCCGTGGGGGATAATGCTTTTGAGCTCAACATTCCTCCTTTCATTGGCCTACACCCAGTGTTCAACGTGGATCTCCTTCGCCCTTATTTCCCACCATTATTGGACACCTCAAACGTAGCAAAACAGCTGACACAAACAGAGCTCAACCCTGATTGCATCCAACAGGCATCTAGCAATCAGATTGTGGACACACAGATCAAGGGAACTCAATAGCAAAGGATCCAGTTTTATCAAGTCATCAAAGCAGGGCAGCTCCTGCACCAAGGCAAGTGGCTCATCCGAGGCCAAATTCAGCAGAAATTTTCTCATCTGATGGAGGAACTCAACGCAATGGAGACCATTGCTTCCTAAGGAGGGAGGATTGATCTAGATGGATATCAGTGGCCACCCACCTTTTCCAACTAGCTCAAAACAATTTTCTGACAATTTTGGCAATTTACTATTTTTAGCAATTTTCACTTCCGGGGCCATTTTGAGGACCTAAATGAAGGTTTTTTGAGATCGAGTTTCTCAATGATAGCCTACGACATTATTGAAGCCCCAAAATGAATCTCCTCGACGATACGTTTCCAACGGGCTATCATACGCCTAAAACGGAGATTGTATGCAAAAGTTACAACCCCGGGAAGTTAATGTACTAACTTACCCAAACAAGGCCCACATGATTTTTAGCGCTTTATCTCTTAAGGTTAGGTTTTTTGGATGTCTAGAGTTTTGGACATTCTTGTTTATTGTAAAAGGGCCTTCAGAGCCTCATTGTAATAATCTTATTGCGAATGAGCACAACCTTCACATCTCTTCTCAAAGATAAGCCGCCACCATTTCAACAAGCTTGTTTCCGTTGCATTTTACAGTTTCAGCTTATTTCATTATTGAATAAAAAAACAGTTTTACTGTATCTCTGTTATTTTGTGTTAAGAATCTGTTAATAATTTGTATTCATTTCGTTCTGCTCATAAAATCTGAATCATCCTTGTAAGATTTGAGCCTACACAATAACTATTGGTTTCTTAATAATTGTTTAATTATGTTACCAATATGTTATCTCGTTGTTCAAACAAGAATCAAGCCTCTAAATGCTTCATTATATTAGCATCTGAATTCTCTAAAAAGTTTCCACTCTCTTACAACCACTACAATTTTCAATTATTCTTCCCACCACTTGTCAGGTTCCATCCTTCACAATCTATATAGATTGTGATTGAAATAGCGGTTGTGAAGAAAAGCCACTTGTTAACTTTTTCATAAATTTGCAAGGACGAACATATAATTGACATATTAAATGGCATGAACAACATTTGGAGAAATATCATTAGAAAGGCAACTAAATTCTTCACAAATTTTAATCTCATTACACAACTAAATTTTCAAGGCATATATGAGTTTCAAGGCCTTCAATGTAAAAAATATGTAAAATATGAGATTTTCATTACCGTGTTTCAATAGAAGGTGTGACACGAGATCATGGTTTCACCTTGATCCAAAAAAAAATGGCAAGCTTGTAGCCTGTAGCCTAATGAACTAATTCTAAAGGATGAACATGGGAAAATGGCATTCGTGCTTCTTCCTAAAATTGAGGAATTTATGGGATAGAGATGACCTATGGATACAAAATCTCCACAACTAATTTGGTGATGTTTTGCAACTATGTGGCAACCTCTGAAACAATAGAAGTCAAGGCCAAGTGATTGAAGATTAGCAAGCCTTTAAAAAGAACAAGTTCAACTAGACATTGTTGAATCGGATATTCACGCAATCGAGACTGCTTTTGCAAAGCATCTGACTAATATAGGACTACAAACTCATGGACATATTGTATTGTGTTGCATGGATTGAAATCCAATTATAGTGAATCTTGTGAAGGTTGTTGAAAAAGGCTTCCTAGGTGGAAACTTACTTAGCAGGACGTTGAGCTTCTCAAATGTCAAGGGAATCAAACATGAGGCAGTCTAGGGGAGAAGGAGGAGGAGTCGTCATGAACACATTATTGGGGGGAACTTGATTTGGATTACAAGGGATCTAAATCTAGTAAGGATGTTGCTAACTTGGAATAGAAGGAATTGAGGAAGAAAGATTAGGGGGGATAGGGGTAGCCACTAGGAGGGACTCCTAGATAGGAATATCCATAGGGATGAGGACTCTATCATTGGTGAGGTAGTAAAAGCAAGGATAAAAGGATCTTCCTCTTGTGTTCAATCCAATTCAAGCATGAGAAAGTAGAGACATCTAGTTACAAAGTTGTAGGAGAGTCGAGGATGGTGGAGCCCTACCAAGAAAGTAAATAAAGAGAGAATTGCTTGAGGAGATTCGGCGATATGAGAAGCAAAGGACCCAAAAATTTGGAGTGGGATTGCTTCAAGAATTGGGGTGGACACAATGCCCTAGGGTTGTTCATTGTCAAAGTGTGATGGTATCAACATGACATTGGGGATTAGAGATGGCTAGATTGATAAAGTCACATGTGTTTTGAACCTAAAAGGTGCATGGTAAGCTTGTGAAAATCCCACACTTGTTTTAATAAGGCTCATTTGTTGCTTGGATTTTGTTTTAGAATGATTTTAGGTGTGGGCATTTTGTTTACAATGGGTGTGGCAATGGTTGACGGTGGAGTAGATGAGTAGTGTTGTTGGGGATTATCAACTGTGGTGTCAATGACCCTGCTTATGATTATCAATTGTGATGTGGGCAGATGGAGCATTGGATGTAGTGGGATTAATGTGTAGAGGGCATGGGGGAAGAGGGTGTGAATGAGTCCACATGTGTGTTGATGTTGAAGTGGAACATTTACCTTTAGCTTGGTTGTGTGGAGGCATTTGTAAGTTTGGACTTTGGAGAACATGAGAAACTAGCTTCCCAATATGTGGTATTGGCCTTTCTCTAGTGTGTGTCCTTTTTATCGAAGGATTTGTTTATTGCCTTCCATTTAATCATTATCAAAGTCTAATGGGATGACACACTTCTTTAGCTTCATTGACTCACTATGATACTTAATTAGCAAGCGATAGTCCTACTTCTATAAGTGCTTTCTACATCCAATATGAGGGAGATGTGTAATTCATTCGGTGCTTAACATGGAGTTGGACATGTGACATTTAAAAAACTATTAAATAAAATATTTCAATGTCCAACTTAATTAATATATTTCAATATCAACTTTATATATATATATATATATAAAGAAATTGGAAGTAAAAAAAATCTTATGGTTATTTCAATGAGGGGATGTGTAATTCCTTGTGTGCTCAACATGGAGTTGACACTTGACCATTAGGCCCCCTATTGGTTTTGAACTTAGATCCATCTTAACTATGAAAGGTCACTCCGTCCAAAGATTTGACTGATAAAGTTTACTGAGGTATACATACCCTACCCCCTATAAATTTGATCTTGTAACCTCTTAAAAGTAAAGACATCTTCTTAACCAAAAAATAACAAGTTTTAAATTGCTATATACTTAACTTAAATATGTAAATCAAAATATTGCTAAATATGTAACTCATAGCGAAATCAAATTCCACTTCCACAATAATAATAATAATGTAACTCATAACGAAATCAAATTCCACTTCCACGATAATAATAAAAGAGAGGCCACGTGTTACACATGGGCTAACAAAATTAACATATTCGACCACAGTCGAGGCCTTGTGGGCACCTAGGTCCTAGGTCTTAAGAGGCCTAACATGTATGATGTGATGACCCAGTGAAATAAAAGTAACAAATGCTCATAATTTATAGGCGGTTGGTTTCACCATTTATTTGACAGAAGCAAAAAAAAATGCTAACAATTTAATATGGCCATGGGTGGTTGATTTCACCGAGACTGTCCATTTCAATTATTTGACCCAGTGAAATAAAAGTAACAAATGCTCATAATTTATAGGCGGTTGGTTTCACCATTTATTTGACAGAAGGATAAAAAATGCTAACAATTTAATATGGCCATGTGTAGTTGATTTCACCGAGACTGTCCATTTCAATTATTTGACAGGTTGATTTCATCGAGACTGTCCATTTCAATTATTTGACATAAATGTCAAGACATAGCTGGTTGATTTCATCGAGAATGTCCATCCATTTCAATTATTTGACATAAAAGTCAAGACAAGTCGCTAAGGCCAGAGTTCAGATCCTTTCGATAACAATCATAATAAAGATTAGCTTAAAATTTGAACAGAAAGCCCAACCCCACGATGTTAAAGGTTGTCCAGGTAAGTCAATATGGCCGAGAGATGGAGATAGATGGTAATACAGACAAATCAGTATCGTGTCATTGATCCTTGAAGCCTACTTGACGGTCATGGAAATATGCAGGTGGATGCTCATTTCACTTATCTTATCAAAGAGTTGCGTCAAAAGGGGACTGTAACGAAAAAACGAACTGTAGGTGAATCGATCCGTTAGAAGACTTAGTCAAGAGGTTATTTGTAGCAGACAGTAACAAAGCTTTGAAATCAAGAAGAGAGTCCAATCATGGAAACCTCCGTAGCTTTAAAATGGCGTTTGCACATGCTATCAAAATTTAAGTTTAGTAGAGCATGGTATTTTGATGTTAATGCTGATTTTTCTAGTAAATGGAGTGGGTTAATTCTGGAGCAATCTTCTCTTCCAAGTTAATTTTCTGGCAAGTTTTTCAGCAGTTTTGAATTTCCCATTAATCTAGAATTCTGATCGATTTTATGAGCATCTGGGTTGGTTTAAAATGGGACAAAACCCCTTACCAAGAATTTGAAAGACATGGAACTAGGATTTGAAATGCATGAAACTTTGATCGATGCCAAACTCAACATACCCCTGAAAAAAATCTAGCCGGATTTAGGCCCATTTTTTTGCCTGAAAAGAGAGAAGATTTGCTCCCTAGTTAACTTACTCCCTAGTAAATTGACTGCATGGCAGAAATTTCATACAGCCTAATAGGTTCCCTAGTCAATCAAGCAACCCATAGCACAGCGTTGCGATTACTATATCTTTTCTTTTATGGTCCCGTTCCTAGATCTGGGAGTTTTGTTCAGGACAAAAGAATGACAGGCATCTCTATATATGTTTATAGGATCTTGGTTGAATCTCTCTCTGTTTAAAGAAGCGCTCTGTCTCTTAGGAGAGTTTTGAAGAAAAATGTATCCCCTGTTTCTATGTTTAATGAAAACAACAGAATTCTCATTGAAATGCCCCGCCTTTGTTTGTAAACAACCTTTGTCATCCATGTGCTGGTTAATGTTAAGATCTTCCATTCCTCGGTCTCTGAAAAATCATTACTACCGAAGATCTTATAATTATAGAAAAAAAATTGAAGGGTTGGGTGTGAAAAGTAGGATTACGCAATTGCAGTAACAGAAGGGTCACGGGTGTAGAGGCGCAACCACAACGGTATTTTGATAAAAGCAATAGTAAAGTTTATTGTATCAAACATTTAAGATATTCAAAATCAGAAATTACTGTTCAACCCTGCATCGTCCACCCACCCTCTCATATTTACACTAACATCAAATCGTCTAAGACATCCCTAAGTTAAATGAAAACTAATTCTAAAACATTGCTTTCAATATTGAAATTGACAAGTTATTAACTTATTTATGAAGAAGCCTCTGCAACGTAGTAAGAGGTCCATCTTACAGAACTGTTCTCATGCTTTCAAGGAAAGAAATAACTTTTACACCCAATTTTCCTTAGAAAGATATGTCAGGTTTCCAACGAAGGAAAATTTGAGAGGATGAATGGCACATTCTATTGGAATGAAAATCTTATCTAGTGGAATGCTATAGCATATAAATGAAACATAATATTGTGTATATGGCACCACAATGTTCTGTGTGACAGTATCATCACTTCAGAAAATGAAAAAGATTTCTTTGTCTGCTAAAACATTTAATCAAAGAAATCCTACAACTAGGGAACTAGCCTAGTAAATGATGACAAATCATATTGAGGTCTCTAATATGTACGAGGGGAAGATCTCTACTTAATTTACATATTTGGTTAAAGTTTGGTCTTGAGGGAAAAAAAGCTGTTCATTCTTTATCTACATGTGTATTAATGAACGCTACTAAACATAATAAGGCTGTAGTCTTCTTTCCACATTACATCTAAAGTTGAAATGTTATGTACTCATACACTGACTCACATGATCAAGACTACAGAGAGGATTGAAAGTAACTGCAATCTTTTTTCCAATAAGAAGTATATCCCAGTTGTCTAGAAAAGGGTAGTCTTGAATGCCAGTGGTTGTCTTTTAATTGTGAAAGTGCAAACATTTAAAATTCGCCCCTATATTCATTCTTGACTGGAAATGCAATCTCTTTGCTCGTTTCTTTGCTTAACACGAAAAGAATACAGAGACATTTGTGAATAAACTTCCAGATATTCTGGACCTGTGTCCTAATGCTTTGACCTAGGACCAAAGGTCTTTCAAGAATTATTGGATCATGTACAGTCTGCTATGGAAAGAACAGACTAGATTTTGGTGTTAAGCTTCTAATTTTCTTCCTGGCAACCAAATTTAACAACAGCTGCCATAAGCATCTTCATCTTCATCTATGACTGGATCTACTGGATAAAGAATGGCCTATAGGGTCCGGTCTGAACCTCCAAACTGATAGCTGTTATCTATTTTGTTGGAAAAGGGCGGCAGCATTTACTCAAAACTGGATGTGCGAATCAATGGTTATCCACTCATGTAATGCTGCTATGGAAGAGGAGAAAAACAAAAATTATGTGCATCAGAAAAAGGCATGTGCCACCAAGGATGATAATATAACATAAGTGTACAAGGCCTGAAAACTAAAGAAATGGAAGAGAAAGATCTGTGAAGACTGTGACGCCTGCAGAGGTTGTGAAGAGGTTGATGAGCCACTTGCTGTGGAAGAAGATTGTGAAGGAATTGGCACATTCCTGCACACTCCATTTGCTGCCCCTACCTGCAAGATTCAATTCATCTGTTTAATACTTGAGCCCTTTATGTTCACAATTTTAAACCAATTGAAGAAAATAATACTCATTGTAACAGAGTAAAATTACAATCAATTTACACAGTAACCTCTAGACACTTTTGGAAATTTCTTGGGATTGGTTTTGGCATTTTTCTGAAAAGTCTGGATTAAATCAAAAGAAGAATCTAAGAAACTGCTCGTCCGAGCAATTGAGTTCATACCAATCTTGATTCTTACTATGTTCATTCATTTTAAACAAATATTTAATTGAATATGTCAAATTTTACAATATTTTGAAAGGAAAGGGTTAGACCAGCAAGCTGCTGATAATCAGGCACTGCTTGAAATTCCCCTAGAATACAGTAATGCACTGAAAACTGACAAAATGGCGTTGAGACCCAAAGAAAATTTGCAGAACCAGTAAGTGCTAGCTTCTTCATTAAAAGAGTTCAAAACCTGGCAAGCTGCAACAGTATTGCATCCACATAGAGATCTACCATTGACTCTGTCTACTGCATCGAATACTCCTCCTCCATCACTCCTCTGCAAGAATCCAATGTATGACAATTAAAGCAGCAATGATGTAGGACAAACGTTTGCACCTTAGTACATAGTTGTAGAAAAGCAAAACATACTTCGAACCATATTCTTTTCTAAGTTAATATCTAGATAGTAGAAAGATTAACAGCAAATAACAAGCATTTCAATTAAAAGATCCGATTCTGAGTGTTCCAGCAATGCATAGAAATGTTATAATATACCATGTAGAAGTTTACTGCAATGAAATTGGGAGCTTTCCCTGCTCCATGATAACACACATTGAGCATCTGGATAAGTGAAGTGGAATGGTCCTTGCAGGTTCCACTTTGATCAGGAATGGTAGGAAAGTAATTCATTAGAAACAGTATAGCTGCTTTTGAATTCAATGGTACTGATTCTTTGCGGTTTGAGCAGGATCCTGGTTTGATCCCACCATCACCAGCTGCAGAATCCCATAATGTGTTAGATGTTAATGCCAGGACTGTATTCTTGAATAAAATAGATTTGCACGGCTTGTTACTTACGTTCATTTTCAGTAATGTATCTCCACTGATAAGCAATGCCTTCTGTTGCTTCCTTTGAGGGCATGGAAGTGAACACTACCAAACGTTGATTGTTGGCTACCATCTCTGTTACAGTTGGCCAATCTTCCCCATTCATCGGCATTTTAGACACAGGGAACCAGTACTTTGATAGCCCGGCATCAGTAAACACCCTGGTAAGTCCTTTGATGGCATGTACATAGTCCTCAATAAAGATTGTAACAATTTCTGTGGGATTTAAGGATAAAAATGCTTCTACTTCCCTCAATGTGTTGATTGCAGGTTCCTGACAAAAAGCAAGGATTGTTTATCAAACTTGAACAAAAGGGACAACTATTTCTTCACTTTGAAACTAAACTCTCCTCTTTGTACCCCTATGGCTCTAAAGCCTTCAAGGGCGTGCATGATGCTGGTTGGAAAGGGAAATCTGCGTATAAGCAAAAAGTTGCCGATGAAAGGAGAAAAAGTTTGTCTTTTAAGATAGAGAACATCTTACAAATGCTGTGAAGTTGTAGCATTGCCCTTGCAATGAATGGCAAAGCCAAACATCTCCCATGAAATCATACATGTCCAGCATCAATCCCCTTACGCCATTCTACACAGAAATCAAATAAAAACAACCGACCTAATCAACAATGCCGCAAGGCATCAGACAACAATCGAATTTTCAAGGATTATTTGAGTTGAGTTTAACTTACATTCAGCTGATTTGTCACAGAATCTTCTTGGTTGTAGAATGTAACTCTTGCAGTTCCTGTATAGGATTGCTCCCCAATTATCGAAAAAGCATTATGGGTTGTCAGCCAGGTATATTTATTGAATGGCAAGCCATTAACCTTGCAAACATCAAACATTGTAAAAGTCAGAAATATATATAAGATTTTTCCGACAAAAAGAAGCTTTTCTATCCCGAACTTGAAAACACCAAGCCCTGCACTGTTTAGAAATCGCTTCCAGGTTTCTTTAGCTACCTAAGTTCTTAATTCCAAACATTGAACAGTTATCCTTGCAAAACCAGAATAATATAATAGTCAAAACTCTATTGTAGAGTTCTGTAGCAAAACAATTCTTAATCCTAAGTATCTGAAAACAAACCCTGCAAAAACAAAATACTGTACAACTAAGAACTCAAGCAAAACAAGCTCTTAACCCAAAAACACTCAAAAATTAACCTTGCAAAAGCAAAGCACTGTAATAGCCAGAATTATGTTCGAGATTTCTCTGTCAAACAATTTCCGAGTCCCAACCTGTTCACTAACTATAGCTCCCCCCTATTAGGGTATTAGGCTCAGTGTGATCACCATGAGATTTAATTATCGAAAACCCAGTGAAAGCGATTGTTTCTGCCCATTTCTAGATATAAAGGAAGCATGTAACTTGTTACATATGAACTTACTATGGAAGTGACTATTGTGGCTTGTCCTCTAACACAAACTGGTTGGTTCTGGCCAACAGCCTGGCAAGTACTGCAATAAAGACCAGATCCACAGTCTCCTTCAGTATAGCAGGAGTCCAGAAGCTATTCACAACCAAAGACACTGTTAGAATGCATTGTCGTCACTACCCAAAAAGAAATTCTGCATATTTCCATGTGAGTTTCTTCTGCGTTGATTCTATCATTTTTATGGGACTAAAAGCCAGTAAAAATCTTGCTGAAGAGAACCACGAACCTGGCAACCCCCATTAGAGCAAGCCCTTGCTGTTATGAACAGAGCAAAACTCACGAGAAGAATGGGCACCATGACTCGTAAAGGAGGCTAAGACATCAAAGCCATAACATCACGGGTGCTGCCGTTTAGTGGAAGCTTTACAATTGGTACTGTTACCCTTGCTTCTGTTGCTGGTACTCTTGTTCGGGCAACTAAGGCAATTGGTTGTGGGCAACTAAGGCAATTGGTTGTGCGTATGGAATAGGAACTGGAACTATAAGGGGCGCTTTAACTGGATCCACTCGAACCACGATTGGAAATGGTACTTCATATCGATCTGCGATTGGGGGCTCTTCAACGGGTAATACTTGAATCTTAAAAACAAAACAAGTATGATCAAGATTGCTGCAAAGTTAAGCTCAAATACTCAGTTTTCCTTCACAAACCCAATAGCGGGAAAAAGTGGAGAAAAGATGGGACAGAAAAAGCAAGACATGCGGCAAAGATGCATTAAGTGTGCTCTGATGTGTGGGGGCCCATGATACGCTTTCAACTATACTTTTCGCTGTTAAAAAGGGGATTATCTTATATTATCAGAAACATTATATTCTGTGTTATGGTTTTTTCACACCGCCCACTTCATTTCTTCTTCTTCTCCCTCTAAAGTTTTCAAGATGCTCCCCATCTTCCTTTCCGCCAACCCAAACATACTTTTTTATTCTCTTTTTGCGTGTTTGCACAAGTTGAATTGGTTGCCAACATGTATCAAAGGCTTATATGCATGATCCACAAGCGCCAAACAACAGGGCTGACTTTCGTTATCGAATATACATTAATTTGGATCTGCTAAAGATGGCGATGGGTACCAGAATGGCACAGAGAGGGATGGAGCACCAATAAATTCACGGCGCTAAGTAACCAGCAACATCTGGGGCAAATTCATGTCTACAAAAAATGTTGCGTGTGGCTAAAATAAATAGAAATACACACCCAAAACTCCTCGAAATGGAAACTTCGAATACGGATGGCTAAACGGATGTTATATCTGCAAGTCCAGGATTATACACTCGAAAAGGATAAGGTTAAACTCATAATACTGTCACTACCTACGTGCTCAGGCTCAGACGAGGATATGAGATTGGACAAGTGTACAGCTTCTTCACGTGATAGGCGAAACGTTTTTCGTTTGTCAGAGAGATATGAAAATTTAGGTCGAAGTAGAATTGGACACCAGCTCACTTGATGACGTGTATGCATTTATGATAATGTAGGAACCACATTGCCAACTACCCAACTTCTCTTCTACTGTTCAAGTTACCTAATTCATTACTCGATCGATTATTCATTCACTCAATCAATTACTCCGTCGCTCGTCACTTGTCCGGTCTCACTGTATTTTTTTGTTATTGGGGATTAGTTATTTATGAGCATTGGATTCTAATTAATTAGTTTGGAGATGCTTATTTGAAATCTATTGATATTCACCTACAAAATTAGAAAAGAGACTGGTGATGACAGAAAACAACACTTTAAATACTCTGGTGGGATGTTTGGAGATGCTTTTTTGAAATCACTTGATCTTCACCAACAAAAATTTAAAAAGAGACTGGTGAGGACAGAAAACAACACTCTGCAAATACTCTGGCGGGGACACTTCTAAAATTTAGTGACAATATTAAAACAGACTGGTGAGGACAGAAAACAACACTCTGCAAATACTCTGGTGGGGACACTTCTAAAATTCAGTGACAATATTAAAACAGACTGGTGAGGACAGAAAAAAAAAGTATTTTAAACCTTCTTGGCAGTTTTCTGACAATTTTTTCTTTTTGATTTTGACTGGAATAGTTGGATCTGCATATTTGAGTGGCTAAGTTTGTATAATCCAAGTGTTTCTGGGGTTTTTCAGGGTTTTTCAGCAAGTTGAATCAATTTTATCCATTTATGTATTCAGAAATACAATTTAAACAACAAAAAATAACTATTTTGTCTAAATTTACATCACAAGATTCCGACCAAAAAAACCCCAAAAATAGAATGTTTAGCCAACACCCACAAAAAACACCACTTTGCAAATACTCTGGATGGATGGAAAATGACACTTTTCAAAACTAGGTGACAATGGGAAGATTTTTGAATCCCATCTCAGCTTCATATTTGTAAACAGCTAAGGTTAATAATAATGAATGCATAGGCATTTAGAATGTTTGGAGGCCATTCATTCTGGTTGCAAGCCGATATTATATGGTTAGTTTAAATGTTTTAAGTTTTGATTTTTTTCTTATATTATTGATTTAATTTTGTTTAAAATGAAGCAAGAAATGGTTGGATTTATAAATTTTAGTGGTTAAATTTGTATTAATCAAAATGTTCCAGATGTGGGTTTTTTAAGAAACTGAATCTATCTATTCATTCAAAAATACAATTTAAATAACAAAAAATTACGATTTACTCAAATATATATTAATAAAAAATACCAAAACTTAAAAAAATTTAAACTACCCTTATTTTAATAGAAAAATGATTAAAACAACTAGTTATTAAAAATCATAAATAATATAAATAGAGAAACTGTTAGAGCGGCTGATTACTAAAACTCATAAATAATATAAATAGGGAAGTGGTTAGAACAGCTAGTTACTAAAAATCATAAATAATATAAACTACATTTACTTACTTAAAATCATAAATAATATATACATTTACATACTTAGTCATTATTTTATTATGATTATTTTTTAAGTGATGTTTGAAAATTGAACTTATATTAATAGAGAAGTGGTTAGAACAGTAAAAAAAAAAAAAACTTATAAATCAAAATTTTGATTTCATTTTCATTTAAATAAGATATAATATATCTTTCTATTATAATTATAATATATATATTTACTGTCAAGATATGATAGTTTAGTATTCTTAGTCAAGATATGATAGTATTATTAGGTAGGAAAGATATGAGTATGATTAATGATTAGGATCTTTATGAGTATGAATGATGAGTATTACTAGGATTGATATAAATATTAGCTGCTGAAGATAAATGAACCACCAGAGATCAAACCCACGAGAACCGGCTACTCCGCTATCCCGACCCTCTTACCTTTTTCAACTGGCTATGTATATTTATTGTAAAATAAGTTTTTATTATAAAATATTGATTCTATATTTATACTTATAATATATATATTTACTTATAAAATAAGTTTTTATTATAAAATATTGATTCTATATTTATAAAAATAAATATGTTTTTCCATATAAATTAAAATCTTGAAATTAATTATTGTTTTTATACTTATAATATATATATTTACTTGTAAAATAAGTTTTTATTATAAAATATTGATTCTATATTTATAAAAATAAATATGTTTTTTCATATAAATTAAAATTTTGAAATTAATTATTGTTTATTTGTTTATTTTTATTTTATTTTTTAAATAAAAATATTGTATTACCTTGTTTTAGCAAAAATCACACATGATTGATTATGCATTATAGCATGCCATATGTTGTGCCACTGTAGTGGAAATCAAAACATGTGGATAAGACAACTATTCATTGTTCATAAACCTTAAAAAAAGATAATTGTCAACAAACAAACATGGGGACTTGCCACCTGTTCTGCCACAAGCATGGAAACCAGAACAGGCGGTGGACTAAATGCCTCGAACAACTATCGATCCAGAACCAGAGTCTGTGGTGCGCAAAAAAATTAACATTTAGACCAAAGAAAAAACATGTAAGAGCACTAGACATGAGGCGAAGTCGGAAGACGAAAGGATGGCAGCAAGTCGGGCATCGACTTTTCTCAGGCTCACTTGATAGGGAGTCATACACGACATCCAAACGTTTGTTGAGGGTGCGTTGGTGGTGGTGTTGCTATGCCAAATCCTTGTTGTAATGTTCCCAAGCCAATTTTTCGCTTAGGAACACTAACTTACCCCTTATTTAATTGTTTCACTGTTGTGTATGCAGGTTGGCCACTGACATTTCGAACTTAGGGTTTATTTCAGTTATTCAACCACTGTTTATTCAAGATGCATTTCAATACATAAAAATCTCAACAATACACAAGACACAAGATATGGAAGCACAAACAAGATCTGAGCTTTATTATAAGAAAGCAAGCACCTGATACAATAGAGAAGCAGATCTGGAATATCTTCAGATGGCTTCAAGACAAGAATATGACAAAATGCTCCCGGAAATACAAGGTAAGCCTCCCAAAGGCTGTAATACAAGATGAACGCTCTAATACAAAACTAGGGTTTGGCCTAACCCTCAAGCTGCTAGTACGTCCTACTGAACACTGTGGAGACCAAGGGTTCGGCCCTCCTAAAGAAGAATACTCCCAAACACTACCAAACTCCACCAAATGACAGATCAGTGCAAGAGCAAGCTCCTCCCAAAGTATGGAGCCCAAATATTGATACCTCCTCCTCCAACTGTTGAAACCCTAAACTAGTACGACCCTCCTGAAACCCTGAATATGATCAATAATTTGGCCTGGCTGAATAAGGTCTCTGAATCATCTGAAACTCTCTAGGATGATAGATCAGACAGACATAAACCCCTGAGAGAAGTTTCAAGATCAGATCTGAGGTATAACCTCCTAGATATGAGAATCACTGGATCACCAAAACGTCCTCTCTCCTCCAAAACCGTCCCAATCTGCAGACAATGATATGGACGTGGTAACTCCTCAAGAAAGCATCCAAACTGATGAGCAAGGTCCTGCAAGCAAAACCCTAATGCTGAAATCTCCCAAAGCTTCCTCAATAGGCTAGATTGAATTGTTCCTCAACCAATGGTGTTCCCCTGCTGGAAATCCCTAACTGGTACGTCCCTACTAGTCCTCCTGAATAGATGATGAATGTAGAATGGTGTGGGTAGAGTATTTCATCCCCGAGACCAAGCTTGGAACAAGGTGAGTGGAATCTTTCACCATTGAGTTGTTCTCTAGGGTTTGTAATATCAAAACCCTCAAAATTGTATGTTGAAGAGCATCAACAAGCAAATACCAAACATCCAAGATGAAATGAGAGGTGTGCCCTAGCCTTTATACTTCTTTTCTATTTCCTTGTTGAGTTAACTTAACCCCTAGAGTCAACTCCTAACTCAACCTCCAGTGCTCTATTCTTTCATTGAGTTACTTCTCTTACCCTTTTTAGCTTTTTCTTAAGTCAACTTTAAAATATAACATTAGTTTGGTTGGATTTTCCCCTTTCTGTGAGACTATGGTCTAGTGGGGATGCCTAGACCACTAAGTCTTCCCAAAACTCTTCATCAAGAGGTGGGGGACATTACAGTCTCCCCTGCTAGAAATTTCTTGTCCTCAAGCAATTCCAAACATGTCTCACGTACCACCTATTCATTCTCCCACATGACATCCTTAATGGGCAAATCCTTCCATCTGATCAGGTACTCTTTGATGCTTCTATTCTTGATCCTCTACTTCTGAACCTCCAGTATCTCCTCCGGAATCAACACCAGTTGCCCTTCTTCATCCAAGGGAGGCAACACCTCAAGGGGTGTGATGTGTTGGTTGATGGCCCTCTTCAGGCAAGACACATGGAAGACATTATGTATTATGTTGCCCTATGGGAGCTCTAGCTCATAACCCACAACCCCTACCTTCCTGTTGATCCTGTAAGGTCCAAAGAAACATTGTTGTAACTTCTTTGCTCTGCTTCTTTTAATAGAAGCATGCATGTATGGTTGGAGCCTTATATAGACTAAGTCACCAACCTCAAAAGTACACTCAACTCTGTGTTTATCTGCTTAGACCTTCTGTTCATTCTGTGCTTTCTGTAAATGATCCTTCGGCTCTTTGAGGATATACTGACTTTGTTGCACCTAATCCTATACCATCGAAGCCCTGATGTCACCAAAAGTAGCCTCCACGAAAGAGAGTGGATCATAGTTGTACAATTTCATGAATGGGGTCATGCCTATGGACATGTGATGGGTGGTGTTGTAGCAGTATTCCCCCAAATGTAGCCATCTGACCCACACCTTTTGTTGCCCTGCCACATAATTCCTGAGATAGCCCTCCACCCATTTGTTGACTATTTCGGTTTGTCCATTTGTCTGAGGATGATAGTTGGTACTAGGGTTCAAGGTCGTACCAACTAGTCTGAATAGCTCATGCCAGAATGTACTCATGAATCTGTTATCCATGTCACTAACAATGGTTTTGGGTAGGCCATGCAGTCTGAAGATCTCCTTGAAAAATAATTTGGCCACCTGTGTTGCACTGAAGTTTGTAGCTATGGAGAAGAAGTGTGCAAACTTCGTCAACCTGTCCACCAGTTATTCAACCATTGTTTATTCAAGATGCATTTCAATACATAAAAATCTCAACAATACACAAGACACAAGATATGGAAGCACAAACAAGATCTGAGCTTTATTATAAGAAAGCAAGCACCTGATACAATAGAGAAGCAGATCTGGAATATCTTCAGATGGCTTCAAGACAAGAATATGACAAAATGCTCCCGGAAATACAAGGTAAGCCTCCCAAAGGCTGTAATAGAAGATGAATGCTCCAATACAAAACTAGGGTTTGGCCTAACCCTCAAGCTGCTGGTACATCCTGCTCAAGACTGTGGAGACCAAGGGTTCGACCCTCCTGAAGAAGAAGACTCCCAAATGCTGCCAAACTCCACCAAATGATAGATCAGTGCAAGAGAAAGATCCTCCTGAAGTATGGAGCCCAAATACTAATACCTCCTCCTCCAACTGTTGAAACCCTAAACTGGTACGACCCTCCTGAAACCCTGAACATGATCAATAATTCGACCTGGCTGAATAAGGTCTCTGAATCATCTAAAACTCTCTAGGATGATAGATCAGGTAGTCATAAACCCCTGAGAGAAGTTTCAAGATCAGATCTAAGGTATAGCCTCCTAGATCTAAGAATCATTGAATCACCAAAACGTCCTCTCTCCTCCAAAACCGTCCCAATCTGCAGACAATGATATGAATGTGGTAACTCCTCAAGAAAGCATCCAAACTAATGAGCAAGGTCCTGCAAGCAAAACCCTAATGCTGAAATCTCCCAAAGCTTCTTCAATATGTTGGATCAAACTGTTCCTCAACCAATGGTGCGCCCCTGCTGGAAGGCCCTAACTGGTATGACCCTGCTAGTCCTCTTGAATAGATGATGAATGTAGAATGATGTGGGTGGAGTATTTCATCCCCGAGACCAAGCTTGGAACAAGGTGAGTGGAATATTTCACCACTGAGTTGTTCTCTAGGGTTTGTAATATCAAAACCCTCAAAACTGTATGCTCAAGAGCATCGACAAGAAAATACCAAACATCCAAGATCAAATGAGAGGTACGCCCTAGCCTTCTCTTTATACTTCTTTTCTATTTCCCTGTTGAGTTAAGTTAACCCCTAGAGTCAACTCCTAACTCAACCTCCGACGCTCTATTCTTTCATTGAGTTACTTCTCTTACCCTTTTTAGCTTTTTCTTAAGTCAACTTTAAAATATA
This sequence comes from Picea engelmannii, assembly GCA_009831015.1. Classification (NCBI taxonomy): domain Eukaryota; kingdom Viridiplantae; phylum Streptophyta; class Pinopsida; order Pinales; family Pinaceae; genus Picea; species Picea engelmannii. The sequence continues at coordinate 544,227 of ML776798.1, forward strand.
ACATTAGTTTGGCTGACTTTTCCCCTTTGTGTGAGACTATGGTCTAGTGGGGATGCCTAGACGACTAAGTCTTCCCAAACCTCTTCATCAAGAGGTGGGGGACATTACACTTGATCATCTCGAAGATCAAGGTCTTCCGTTAGCTTGCAAGAGCTAGGAGCCAGGTGATCATGTTCTTTAGCTTCATCGTCATCCTCATTTGTTCCAGGGTCTTCATCCATGGTAGCAACGACGAAATCATTTGCAGTGGAGGAATCCATGGCAGGGTCCTCTTCCACAGTGGCAGTAGAATTATGTCCCAAGTGTTCCTCCTAAAGAAGGATTTCCTCTTCCACAATGCAGTCTGTCTCGGTTGGCTCCTGGAAAGGGGTGGTGGTGCAAGTGGTTGGTCGTTATTCCAGGGCGGTTGACAGTCGGAAAGGCAGAATTTCCTCCCAGTTGGGAGGAATTTCCTCTTCCACCGGACAACCTCCATGGAGACCCTCTCTACTTGAAGGACGTGGCTCTGGTTGAGCCGCCTCATACCAATTATGATTAGAGGAAGGTGAGTGGTCCGAGCTGCCGCCTGGGATGAGAGATAAAGAGGTCGGTCCCAGGCGTTTTTGCCTGCCAAACTGACTGTAATAGGTTGGCCCTCGCCAGAACTTACCTCTCTCACTAGGCATGGCTAAGCAGAGCGCAGGGCGAATCAAATCAACAGTGGTGTGAGCAGGATACAGAGGGTGGAATGTTAGGGCGTGGAGTAAAGCAAGTTGAATAAGACCGTGAATAGTGGCAAAATGCTTGATATAGGACCCCCCACAAGATGATAAAACCAGGAGGATGAAGGAGTTGATGGCTTTGGTAGCCATTAGTGCAGGAGTAATGGCCATTAGCTATTTCATACTAATGTCGAGGAGTCGAGCCCGAGTCTCCATTAAGACCCAGTGCACTAAACCTTGGCATTCATATAAACTAGACATCATGATTGGACAGGGGAGGAGGGTGGCGGCGAGGGGCTTTAACTACCCTCATATCCGCCCCAATCGATGATGTGTGTATGGCAAGTGTCACCCCATCTGGGGATTTGTTTGTTTATTTTTAAAAATAATAAACATTTTATAATTAAAAAAATTATTTTAAATTAATTTAAAATGGATCATTATATTATTGATATTTTTTGAGTGAAAAAATTAGAGTTATTAACTATAAGGTCCATTTTTAGGGGTAGAACCTATTTTGGTGGTTTGGGGTTTTGAAAATTTGAGAGCTTATTTAGAGCATTAAATGGTCTTTTCCCACATAAAAAATTTGTGTTCATAGTCACCAACTTCTTAGCAGTGTTCTATACTACAAGAGCTTTCCAATGACACAAAGATCATCTCAATAAGAGTTACTTTGACGAATTTATGTCTCCTACAAGTTGAGCTATGTTGTTGACCACCATGGTACTGAGTGGATTCAACTCCCATTACTCACACATATTGAGCTCATCACTTGCGGACTTTCAAGAATATTCTAAAGGATTCAAAACCCTAACCTTAATAGAGAGTTAAGACATGCAAAAATTCTAACCCTAACCCTAGAGTACTATTGAGCATGTTAAATATTGAGTTGCTAGGAAAGGAAGGGATGTCATTCTTGTTGTATTGATTTACTATTCTATAGTTGAGCATAAAAAGGGAGTGTGATATTGGAGTAGAATAGACCAAGTAAAAGAACTTGTAGTAACCATACATACCACAATGTCAATGGCAACTCCATAGTGAGCTCACATTTCTTTATATTTGCATTTCATATCCAATAAAAAAAGAGAAAGACATAGTCCTTATCTTCTAAATGGCTTTTCTCATATCAAATTTCACAGAGTACATCTTATGTTCAATGTATGGATGTTGTGATATGGTGTGTAGTGTTTATTTTAACTTCTTTTATTTCGATCACAATTATTTTAATAGTTTGAACATTAAATTAACAATAATAAATCTTAATTTAAATACCCCACACACACATATATAATTTGTTGAAACAAATTATTTAAAAAACTATCCATGACCATTTATAAACTAAGAACAATTTCTTATTAAAAAAAAATAAAAAATAAAAATTGAAATACATTTTAAAATATTATATCCATAGCCATGGTTTCGTTGGAGGGGCATAATAGTAACACATGGATCTCTCTTTAAATTGATGGGAATCTATGCCATTCAATAAGATATACAAATGTTATATCCATATCCATTGATTCCATAGGAAGGTAAATCAATGGGACCCTATGCTATGTGATAAAGTAAATGATGTCGAGGCTTTCAATAAGGTAAATAATTTGGACATCAAACAATATATAAGAAAGAAGGTAAATAATTTGGACATCAAACAATATATAAGAAAGAAGGGAATGGTTTGCTTCATCAATACTTTATAGTTAGATGATGTAATGGGATAAATACGTTTTTATGTCTAAGTTTACAAGTATGTTTTTTTTTTTTAAACTTGAGAGCGAGTTAATGATGTAATGGATAAATATATCTTTATTTCTAAGTTCACAAGCATTTATTCTTGTTATGAACTTGATAGTGATTTTGAATAGGCAAACTTAAGTTTCCATCTAAAAGAATCTTAACTTAGAAAAAGGAATTATTACAAATATAAAAATTCATTTAAAAAAAACAAAATTCATATTATAAAAATAAATAAGATTCATAAATTAAATATAAATTTATATGTAAAACATTTAAATTATATATTTATTTATTTTATTTTAGATAAGTACAGATTACATAGTTTATTTTTCAATGTGTTCCACTTTTATATAACATAGTTTATTTTTCAATGTGCTCCACTTTTATATATAATTAGTAAATAAAATAATTTTAGAATATAATAATTTTTTTAAAATATATAAAATTATTTATTATATTATTAAAAAAACTGAGATAGAATATAAAACTCTCCTAAATCTTATTATAAAATAGATAAAAACTTTACAAAATAGCAAAAATTTTAAGGAAAATATTCGAAGATTTTAAATATTATAAAAATAAACAAATTCAATAAACCAAAAAAACATAAATTCATATACAAGACATTTAAATTATTTATTTATTTCATTTTAGATAAATACGCACTATATAGTTCAACTTTTAAATTATTTATTTATTTCATTTTAGATAAATACAGACTATATAGTTCAACTTTCAATGTGTTCCATTTTTCTATGAAGTCAATAAATAAAATAATTTTAAAATATATTAAATTTTCTAAAATATATAAAGCTATTTATTATATTATTAAAATATTGAGATAAAGCATAAAACACATTATGTTGTAAATATTATAAAAAAAAAAAATGAAAACTTTACAAAACAAAATAACAATAACTTCTTTGAATATTCAAAAAATTTAAATATTATATTTATTTCATTTTAGATAAATACACACTATATAGTTCAACTTTCAATGTGTTTCATTTTTATTTTTATATGGATCCAATAAATAAAATAATTTTAAAATATATGAAATTTTTAAAAATATATAAAGTTATTTATTATATTATTAAAAAAACATCAAATCAAAATTTAAGGAAAAAATGTGGTGTGATAAAAAGTTAGAGGAAAAAAGAAAATTAAGGTATTATAAAGATGTAATCAACCCTAATCTAGAAGATCAAAATTATCTATCTGTTTTGCCAAGTGTAAAGAAAAAAATAAGCATTGCTAAGATACGAATAAATTCTCACGAGCTCCATAGTGAAACTTGGCGTTGGTTAATTCCTAAAACGCCATGGAATGAAAGAGTGTGTCACCTTTGTGACACTAAGAAGGTTGAAGATGAAAAGCACTTTCTCTTAGATTGTCCAGTCTATACCCTTATTAGATCTCATTTTCAAAATATTGATCACACTACCAACCTTCCTAACCTCTTAACTCAACAAAAGTATGGTGATCTTGGAAAGCTTATCTTAATGCTTTTCGAGCACATAAACAAAATTCTAAAGAATCACAAGTAATCACTTACCCTCTTAAAGTTCGATAAACCAATTAAATCTTAATGGATGTTAATCATCATCATCAAAATATTAAGACAGAAAATATAAAACAAATTATATTGTAAATATTATTATAAAAAAATAGAACTTTACAAAACAAAATAACAATAACTTCTTTGAAAATATTCAAAGATTTTAAATATTATAAAAATAAACAAGTTCAATAAACCAAGAAAAGAATAAATTCCAATTTAAAACATTTAAATTATATATATAT